>ML272799.1:0-29905 GCA_005239495.1 Nicotiana undulata | reverse complement strand
CAAGCCCTAACCACCATTTTTCTACTGCTTTTACCAAAGATTTCAACCTAAAATCGTTCTTAACACAATATAACGAGTTTTTGAGTCCAAGAAACTTACCTTTGATGCTTGATGAAATTCCCCTTGAAAGGCTCTCCAATATCATCCAAGCCAAAAGAAAGAAATGAAAGAAATGGCCAAAATTCGAGTTTAAAGAATCTGCCCCTNAAATTTCCTTGTTGAACACCTTCTGTTAAGACACCCATAACGTCTTGTACAAATATCCAAATAACAAACGGTTTGTGTATTTAGAAACTAGACTCGAAGATCTTCAATTTGACAGGTTGTACACCATATAACGCTTTATATATCCCGAGATATGAGCTTCTAAAGTCGGCCCTGTGCATCTGAAAATTCTATCGAAACTGCTCGATCAGCCACCTTCAACCGATCATAAACTTCCGTATAAATGTCCAAATGATGCATGGTTTAACATTCTGAAAACTAGAGTGTACGGGCTACAACTTTCATGTTTTGCACAATTTCAGATTCTTTATAGATTTCGATATATAAGCTTCCAAATTAGGCTCCTCGCGCACTAATTGCTGCCAAAATCTGCAGAAATTTTCTGCAACTTTCCTTCTTTCTTTTGTCCGAAATTCATTCCGTTAACCTTCCGAAATCCACCCGAGGCCCTCGGGACCTTAACCAATTATACCAACATGTCCCAAAACATGATACGAACTCGCTCGAGGCCTCAAATCACATCAAACAACGCCGAAATCTCGAATCGCACTAAAATTCAAACTTTATGAACTTTGAAATTTCAACTTCTACATCCGATGCCGAAACCCATCAAATCACGTCTGATTGACCCCAAATTTTGCACACAAGTCATATTCGACATTACGGACCTGCTCCAACTTTCGGAATTGGAATCCGACCCCTGATATCAAAAAGTCAAACTCTCGGTCAAACTTCTCAAAAACCTTCAAATTTCTATCTTTAGCCAAATGACTTCAAAATGACCTCCGGACATCCGAATTCACTTCCGATCGCGCTCCCAACTCCAGAATCACCATACGGAGCTATTCCCAAACTCGGAATCCCAAACGGACATCAATATCATTGAAATGCGCTTCAAGCCAAACTTAGGAAATTTCTTCAAAAATGCTGACTTTCACAATATACACTGAAACGCTCTCGGGTTATCCAAATCCCGTTCCGGACATATGCCAAAGTCCGAAATCATCATACGAACCTGCTAGAACCTTCGGATCCTGATTCCGAGGTCGTTTACCCAAAATTCAATCCCAAAACCAAATTGAATCAACTTAAGAACTTAAGAAATTCTAGAATTCACTTCAATGCGCCGAACCGGTCTATACTAATCGGAATGACTTCAAATTTTGCAGACAAGTTATAAATGACATAACGGAACTATTTCCGGTCTCGGAATTTCATTCGGACCTCGGGAACATAAAATCACATTTCAAGCCAAATTTCAAATTCTTTAAAAATCCTCAAAACTTCATTAACTCTAAATTTCTCATTTTGATCCGAAACCCGCCAAATCAAGTCCGTTTCTTACCAAATTTCACAGATAACTTAAATAACACATATTGAACCTGTTCCGGGCTCCGGAATCATAATACGGGCCCGGCCGCACAGGTTTTACATCAAGGTTCATTTTTCATAAGCCTTTAATATTTTCATAAAACAATTTCCTTTAAAAATTCATTTCTCGGACTTGGGTTCTCGGAATTCGATTTCGGGCCTACGCCCAAGTCCCATATTTTCCTACGGACCTTCCGGGACCGTCGGATCACGGATCCGGGTCCGTTCACCAAAAATGTTGACCAAAGTCAACTTTATTCAACTAATTATCATAAATTCAACTCTTTATCAAGTTTCCACATAAAGGCTTCCCGGCTACGCGCCCGGGCTGCGCACGCACATCGAGGTGAGATTGACGGAGGCTTTCAGGGCCTCGGAACACAGTCATAATTAAATTTACATAAGATGCCCTTTTGGGTCATCACAGTTTACTCAAAATTCCAGTCTTACTCAATTTCCTCAACTTAAGGCTTCTGAAATGAGAATTTTCCATTCAATTTAACCCCGAACCCCCTAAATTTCAACTCTGACAATACCCACAAGTCACAATACCCGAAATGAAGCTGTTCATGACTCCCAACTACTGAACGACGCGCTGGATCTCAAAACGACCGGTCGGGTCGTTACAATTTCCTTCATTCCACAACCGAATCTTTACTTATTTGAGCTCAACAATCTGCCCATAAACCTTATTGGTACATGCACGTATGCATAATACTCTCACACCGAAGAACATACCCCCAATCACCCATCTTACCCTTATCTCAAAATTGAAGAATTAGGGAAAGAAATTCTTACATCTTTGAAGATCTAGCAAGATCCTTGTGAAATCTTCAAGCCTTTAGCAAGAATTGATGAACAAATGGCTATGTATTTTTTTTCTCATTCTGAGATACTCTCACCCCTCTCTAAAAATATCAAATGAAAACCTTAAAATGGACCCCAAAGCCTTTTTACAAAAATGGGATCTGGTAAAATCTCCAAAACTTAAACTTGTTGAAATCGGGTCAGCGATTGCAGACCGTGTCGCATATTTGATATGCGTCCCGCAAAATGGGTTGCGAAAATTGTAGACATGTAATTTTTGACCCTCCTCGAGATTTAACACTTATTAGCGTTCAAATATTTAGTTTAGGTCTAAAATTGCCATTTTAACTATGTTTGACTCTTTTACTTTATTTTATCACAAAAACACAAAAAAATTACATAAATAGTTTCATTTTTCACTATTAAGGTTCTAGGTATTTTTAGAAACATATTATTTTTAACCCATTTTTATTTTAGTATAATTTTTGAAAATATTAATATATATAGCTTCAGGTCATAATGTAGTTTGTTTTAATTAATTAGGAATGATTTCACAATTTTATAGTTATTATTCTAGGAACTAATATTTTTTGTCTAGTAGAGTTAAAGGGCCACTGTTAAAGGTAAATTTGACCAAAATTTGGCCCAACACTGACCTTAGCCCATTATTTCAAAGTCCAATAACCTTTAAAGACCACAAAACCCTAACAGACCCTAATCCCCTATCTCTTGAAAAACCTGACGACAACCCAAGAAAAACCCTAAGACTCTCTCCTCAAAACCAGCCCCCTCCCATCGCGACCACTCTCCAACTCCCTACTATCGTCGCCGCCAAACAACCACCCTAACACCATCTCCCTACTCTAAAAAAACAAACGCCGCCCAATCCAACTTCTGAATCCTCAGAGATGCCGGAACCCCTCTCACATCCCTATCTCTCGTCTGCCTCACTCCCTTTTCTCGCCGACCAGCCGTCGGACTTGACAACCGGCGGGTCTGGTTGTCTACCCACCTTCATGTCAAACGGCTGAAGCATAACAAAGAATAGGATGAACGAAAAATAGGACTCTTCAAAATCCCTCTCTCTCGTTTTTCTGTCTCACCCGAACGCCGAACGAGCTCAACCAAAATTTGGCAACTGCTACTGCTCCTCCTCTCCACCGGCCTCCCTTTTCTCTGTTACGACTGCGACAGATTTTCCGTTTGCCGATGAGCCCAGTTTTCTGGCAGAAATTCCGGTGGCAACAGTCATCCGCTTCAGTCATCGTTGAAGAAGATTCGAGTTCTGTCCGAGGTTCGTCGAGTCCTGGAAAGCTTTGAAGTCGAGCTTCCGCTCAAGGTCTCCGGTCGCGTGTTCAATTGCTTGTTCAAAGATTTGTTGATGATTCGTTGTTGGATGTTTTTTTCATTAATCAAGCTTTGAAAGATTTCGTCAGTGAAGTTCATTTCTTCCCTTTCTTCAGCCGTTGTTTGCTTCATATCATGCTTATTTGATTTATTGCTTGTTGCTCTGTTTTAATGACATCTTGGTATTTGTTTGCTCCCTTTTGTTCTTGTTGTTTAGCTTAATATGTGTTAGAATGTGTTTAGCGGCTAAGATGCATTTATATTCACAGTTGCAATTTTTTATTAAGGATATTGTTTACGACTTCATGATTTGACGAAAAGTTAAATTAACTAGCTAATGGGATTAGATAGTGGCTCAGATTGTGAAACAAGTTTTATGCCATAAGAGTCAGGCTCAGATAAAAGAGTTGGATTTAAGAATAAATGTCCATGGGATAGTTTATTTTCTTTTTATTTATTTATTTAATTTGGATATCTAGCATCATGTTTAGTCCGACCACATTTGGGTAGGCAAACTTTAGGATTTTTGACGTACACGTTACATTATTTTGGGTTCAGGAATTAAGACCTAAGTACACGTTCGCGGGCTTTGAAAGTTTTCTTAAATACTTAAGCGTAACAAATTGTGTACACGTACGCGTGACATGATTTAAGTGCCGAGTTTCAAAATAAAACCAAGGTAAGCGTTCGTACGGCTTTGGAGCTTTTCTTAAATACTTAAGCGTGACAAATTATGTACACGTACGCGTGACATGATTTAAGCGCCGATTTTGACCAAGGCACATGTTCGCGTGACTTTGGCCAAATAATTTTAATATTAAGGGCTATTAATTATGTACACGTACGCGTGACATGATTTAAGCGCCGATTTTGACCAAGGCACATGTTCGCGTGACTTTGGCCAAATAATTTTAATATTAAGGGCTATTAATTATGTACACGTACACGTGACATAGTTTTAGCATATTAAATAAAATGAGCACACGTACGCATGGCTCGTCTCAGGACAATTTCTTAAAAGCGGTAAAAGGTAAAAATATACATAGGTCCTAAAAATGAGTAATTAAACAATTTGAGCCAGGTATGATTAAAAGCGACCGTGCTAGAACTACGGAACTCGGGAGTGCCTAACACATTCTCCCGGGTTAACAGAATTACTTATCCGGTCTTATGGTTTCGCAGACTTTAACACATAGTCAAAACTTCATCGATTTGGGATTTAAAATAAACCCGTGACTTGGACACCATACAACTATCCCAAGTGGCGACTCTGAAATGAATAAATTAATCTCATTTCAATTATTGTCACTTTAATTGGAAAAACTCTCTTATCCCTATACCTTTCGAAAGAAAGAAGGTGTGACAGCTCCGGCGACTCTGCTGGGGATCGAACCCAGAATCTCTGGTTCAGGGTTCAAGAATTCGAGCTTGTTAATGTGATTTTACTTGGCTTTATTAATTGTTGATATTATTGTATTCTGTGCGCCTAATGTGCTAATTGTCACTCATTTACCGCTTTGATATTATTTGAACTATATTTAAACTGTCTTCGTACGCCTCTTTTTTGAGTCTTCTAAAAAATGGTGCACACGTTCGCGTGGCCCACCTTTCTGTTAGGGGTTGTACCAAATAAGAACGAGGCTTGGATCAACAACAAGGCCGGGTAGACTTTCGTTCTCCCGGTACGTTGTCCCCACCTCGGCTCGAGCTGTCCGCTCGGGTAAGCCAGGTCTAGAACACAACCCTAGGTTTAAACCTAGAATAACAAAATCTCATGCCGGATCCCTAGTAGGAACGATTATTTGCATCACATGCATTTGACTTAGGGGGATCAACACAGGGGTTGGGTCCGTCTAGGACAAGTGCACCCAAATAAAAAGACCATCTTGATGCATTTTATATGCTACATGACATTCTTCAAGGGTAAAAGGGGTCATTTGGCGGACCAATGATGGTTGAGGGTAAATGAGAAAGAAAAGAGGGTTAAGTGTGAAAAGGAATCAAGTAGGGAATATTTTTCTCACAAATTTATTTATTTATTTGTTTTTCAAGAAAAAGACCGGAAAACAATGAAAATGAAAATCCAAAAAGATTTTGCACTTTTCCATTAATTTTCAAAAAAAAAAAGAAAGAAAAAATGACAAATATTTTCTCCAAATCAATTGTTTTTTTTAATTCTCGCTCGTATCCAATCTTCTCGAACTACGCAAACCTGATTCTCGTCTTTCAGGGTGGGATACGTAGGCAGCACACATAGGGTCTGATCTTCCTAGCGAGTCTTAGGTTCTTGGCTTCAGGGGATCATAGCCAAATCTTGCATATTTAGCCACTTTTTTCCACATCGGCCATTTGTGAAAAATAGGGCTATTTTCTCATAGTGTCTAATGAACATATGTCTTAGAGTGTTAAGTGTACAACAAGGTATCCTCTCAGCTTTAAGGTCTATTCGAATTTACATGTCTAGCCACTTTTGGCCAGATAAGCCATTCTTGCAAAATGAGGTCATTTTCGCGAAAGTGGTTCATTGACCCGTGTCTTAGTTACCTGAGTTCGCAACTAAGTTTCCTACTACCTTAAGATCCTCCCTTTTTGAGTTTGCATCTTTAGCCACTTTTGGCCACATCGGCCATTTTTGCAAAATGGGTCACTTTTGCGAAGTATTTTCTAGGGCCATGATTATTGGGAGTTCGAAGTCATATAAGCCTTAGTGAGGTATTTTCATGCCTTTGAGGTCACATTTGTTGAGTTTGCACTAATATCCACCCTTGGCCACGTAGGTCATTTTGCAAAAATAACTCAATCATGTCTTGCATGTGTCCAATGGGAGGTGTTTTGGCGTCGCATTGTATCTCGTGTAACTAACTCTATTTGGTCTTATTTTTCTCATACAGGTGTGGATTTACTTACCAGAGCATGATAGATACCCCAGGACCATTCTAGTCAGGACCGTTGCATACATGAGTTGCTTGAGGAACTTTTATATTTTGACCCTGTCATTCATGTTGTCTTTTAATTTTTAGTCTTGTACAATAGTATGGAGTTTGTCAGTCTAGTTAAGATTGTCGAGTTTTTTTATTATAGTACTACCTGTTTTGTATTTGAAAAATCAAAAAAGATTCTTGTTTGTTTAGTTTATTTTAACCATAACTTTTTCAGAACTACGCTTAATCTGATTCATGTGGAACATGATACGTAGGCAACCTACATAGGCTTCGATCAAATCATTTTTTTAAGAAATAGATGAAGCTGTGGAGTGTGAAAAATGAGAAGAAATTGTGGGATGCAAGAAAAGAGCGGAATCGTAAAGTAAAGAGAGGAAATGAAGAAGGAAAAGACAAGGAGAGTAAAATTGGGATGATGCCATATGACCTTCGTACCCTCGAAGTCATTTTAGACCCGATAATTGTGACTAGGTGCATTGCATATGATATGATAATATTTGTTGTTAAATGCCTTAACGCTAACGTGATGACTTCATTTTGTTCCCCTTTGTTATCTTCATTATAGCAGAAGGGTGGTTGGTTTGTGGTTGTTAAATTGGTAACTCTTTCCTACAACATAAAGTCGGAAGGAAATGATAGCGACAAAAGAGTTGAGTTGGTTGATACTGGTACCCGAAAGCAGTCGGTTGAACGGGACACTGGGTTGGTTTAAGAGTTAAGGATACTAAGACAATGCATGGCGTGCATGTATCATATTTGGATGGATGGGAAGGCACCACCCCCGCCACCACCTAGCTTCCTAGATGCTACCCTTACCCAAGCTCCAGACACAGTGTCAGATCATCCACCATACTCTCTAGATTTTCCCACTTATCACAACGTTCCCAACCTCTCTGGCAGCTCCATCGTTCGTCCTCCAGCTACCTTTCCCAAAAATAGCCCTCCTTTCATATCCACTACCTCTACGATCCCAACTTCTTAGCAACCTCCCCTCAGGTCCAACAGTGAACACCAGTTCAACCCTCTTGATGCCCAATACTACCCCCCAGGGCTGGTCTACCAGGTCCTGAACTCATATAATCATGCCTCTCAGAATGATCCTCATGTTGAGAATGAAAAGTTCACAAGGAATGAAGAGCGAGATGAGATTTCCAGAAAGATGAAAGGTATAAAGCAATCCTTAAAGAACATGCAAGGGAGGGGAAATTTGATTAACGTGTCTTACAATGACTTGTGTATGTTCCCTGATGTTCATCTACCCGCGGGGTTTAAAATGCTAATGTTTAGCTTGTATAACGGACATGGAGATCCAGTAGCCCATCTGAAGGGCTATTGCAGTGAAATGAGAAGTTTTGGCGGGAAAGATGAGTTGCTGATAGCGTATTTCAGTGAGAGCTTGAGTGGGGCAGCCTTGGAATGGAATATGCATCAAGATGTCAGTAAGTGGTGTGCGTGGGATGACATGGCTCAAGATTTTGTTCGACACTTTCAGTAAAATATAGAAATTATCTCAGACCGCTCCTCCTTTACTAAGATGGAAAAGAAGCCCAGTGAGAGCTTTAGGGAATATGGACTCATATGGAGGGAACAAGCTGCCCGAGTCAGTCCTCCGGTTGATGAAGAAGAAATGGTTAAGCTTTTCCTACAAGCTCAGGGACCCACCTACTTCAGTCATTTGATCCCTGCTTTGGGTAAACCTTTCAATGATGCGGTAAAGATGAGGGAGATGGTAGAAGAAGGAATCAAGTCGGGCAAAATCATGAGTTATTCTGCACTGAAAGATACTACAGAAGATATCCAGAACATCTCAGTGAACTTGGGCGGAAGAAAGAGAAATAGAAAAGATGTTGTTGAGCCCCGCCAACAACAAGAACCAGTAGGCGTTCCTGCTCAACTCTTTCAGCCTAAATATCGACCCCATGAATATCCACGTGCTCCAAACAGCCTTCCCCAATGCTACTTCTCTCCACAAAATCCCCAAAGTCATACCTCACCTTCCCACAACTCTATCAATAATGCACCGCCATATACTCCACTCCACAGGACCTGCAATGGCCTGCACCACATCCATAAATGTCTTACCCGCCTCCTCAAGCATGTCAACCACCCGCACGCAAGAGCTTCTAACCAAGGTCGGAGTACAAACTGAAAAGGCAACAACAAAGAGAAAAGTCTTTCACATCTGCTGAGGTCAATGTGATGGAGACTCGTGAAGGTTCTGGTAATGTCGATGTGCGACTCAGTGGCTAAGATGCCGCACTTGGTAATTGGAAAGACGCTCCTTTCTTGGCTAGCTAGGGGACTCTTGGTAGTTTATTTTATTGTCATTTATGTTGTCCGGGTTATTTTAGGGTTGTAATCCGGATATTGTCTTGTGACTCAAATAATTCTATCCTTTTATTTTGCCTAGTTCGTTTAGTCGTAGTAATTCGTTAGTGTTATCTAGGTTTGTTCCAGGGTTGTAACCCAAGTTTTTCTTGCTTGTTTTTGTTGTTCACACTTTTTCACCATCAGTTTAATGTAATCTCCTATTTTGTGTATTTTCTTGTCCGTCTTGTTTAGTTCTCTTTTCCTTTTATAGCTCTTTTCATGTTGTTTCTAGTGACATGACATGCACGCGTAATTCTGAGTCTGTTCTTAAAAAGTTAGTCTAATCATTAAGCAATGAAACAAGTTTTGAAGATGAATATTTGAAGGAAATAAGTAAAGATTTGGACATTTTGAGATCAATTAAAGCCGAATTGTGTGAAACTGGGGCATATAGTTAGTGCATCCCAGACGATTTGAAGCAAGCAACTTTTAGTTCAAGTGTATCTCAAGTTACAAGAAAGCAAAGAGAGTTTTCTCCAACTTGACGGAGCACATCCATTGTGAAAGAGATATCACACAACGAGAGCTCTGTACTTGACAAGGCACTAAAGAAAAGTGGAAGGCATATCAACGATATCAATGCCAAAGTTGCAAAAGAAATGTCGTGCATGATCTTCTTTTTTTATCCTCAAATTGCATGTGTCGTACTTGGCATTTTCAGGGATTGGGAGGCCCTCTTTCAGCTACCCAAATACTTTATACCATTTGGTACCCCTTTTTTGAGCCTATGCTAATTTTCTTGACCTCCCTTCTTTTGGAATCGAGTTAGAGTCATAAAAAATCATGCCCCATAAGATTTGTTTTAGAAGCTTCATTCCAGAAGAAAGTTTCAAAAAAAAATGAAAAAGAAGAAAAAAAGGAAAAGGATAAAAAAAAAGAAGAAAATAAAATGAAAATAGCAGCAACAAAGAGTAGTCGTCTGAACTACGTTCGACCTGATTCTTGTCACCACAAGATACATAGACAGTCTTATGGTTCGTTCGTACCAAATAAAATATTTCATTAACGCACGAAGTCAGAGAGGGGTAGTTTTTCTTAGAAATTCCATCTAAAAAAAACAAATTATCTTGTTTTAGAATCTGGGGCAAAGTTTAAAATGGATTCCAAAGGTTGTAAATAAATTAACCCCGTTGTCTTAGTTATTTTGCGCCTTTATGATATATTTTCTTTCAAACCTTGTCCAAAAGCCACATTACAGTCCAAAAAGACCTCCCAGATAATCTTTTAGAGTGCCGAGTTGGACATGCCAGGAACATATGATATTTTTACCATGGTTAATGCCTTGTCATCTGCAGAATCAGAGGAAATAAGAAGAAAAGAACAAAATGAGAGAGTCTTATCGGTGAAAACCCTCACAGGCACCGTAAGGCGACAGTGAGTTGAGAGAAATAGAGAAATGAGAGAGGCTTGATGGTGGAAACCCTTCGGGCACTACAAGTCAAATGAGTTTCGTGACTTTATAGAGAACTCGGAGCATTGAAACCCAGTTTCACGGCATAGAGGTATAACAAGAGTTGAACATTAGACTTGCTTGACTGATCAGGCTGCTTCATCCAAAAATGCATGTCATGGTCATTAGAGTTGGTGTCCACATCTGATAAGTCTCTACTTTGTAATTTTCTTAATAGATATCATCTCTTTACATTGTCCCTTAACTGCTCCTTTTGTTCAAGCCCTGTTTTTGAGTCCGTTCGGTCAAAACAAGTGAGAAATGACTTCAAAATTTTCCACCAGCTGTCCAATTGCACAGAGCGACATCTGGCTAGCATATCAGAGCGGCATAATCCAGGATAGAACAATATGCGCATTGATTTGATAGTAATCGATGTGCTTTGGGATTCATGGGAAATGAAAAAGTTTGGTAAATGTCAATTCATTAGCAATACATCGGGTATAAGGTATTGGTCTTGAACAGATCACTGGTGTTTTCATTGATAAGGGTTTACAAAGATGGTTAATCAATAACAAGCAAGGTCTTCCAAGTGGAAATCAAAGTTATCATGGCAAATGAAGGAGCAGTAGCCCTCAAGGTCAAGGCCACAAACCAACCACCCATTTTAAACTCACAAATTTTCTTTGGTTGAAACAGGGACGAAGATTGTGTCCAAATCAAATCTTGGAAGCTTGAATCTTTCAGGTGTCATGCCCCAAATTTGTCATCACAAAGGATGTTTGAGAATGTTTTTATTTTACCTCCTAGGCATCCCCTAGTTGATAAAATCATCACCTCTCAAGAATTTGCTCTAGTTGAGAAGAACCATACCTCCTAGACATCCCACTAGTTGGGAAGAATCTTAAGTTTTCCATAAATTCAGGGGTCCCGCCTGGAAAATAGGGTCAGTTTTTCAATCTTCTTAAGATGTTATTCTAGTTTTTTCTTGAGTTCAGGAGTCCCGCCTAAAAAATAGGGTCAATTTCTAGTTTTCCCAAGTTTTTAAACTTTAGTTTTTCTTAAGTTCAGGGGTCCCGCCTGGAAAATAGGGTCAGTTTTATTTTCCTCCAGTTGTTAGTCTTTAGTTTTCTTAAGTTCAGAGGTCCCACCTAGAAAATAGGGTCAATTGTTAGTTTCCTTAAGTTTTAATCTCTAGTTTTTTTTCTTGAGTTCAGGGGTCCCGCCTGGAGAATAGGGTCAATTTTTAGTTTAGTCAGGCTCGGTTTATAGTTTAATCAGAACGAAGCATGAAAGTGGCAGAAGAGGACACCTTCAGCAATAATGCCACGAGCTAACCACCACGTTTTCAAACTAACAAGATTTTACTTGTCAGAAACAGGGGCAAGAAAATTTGTCCGATTTGCAGGGACCCTCCATGAGGAAAGCATGGTTCAGGGGCAAGGAATTTTGTCCTTTCTGCAGAGATCCTCCAGGAAGAGAACCTAGATCAAGTAAGTTCATTTTAGGCTTCTCAGGACCCTCCTAGATAATGGGATTTAGTTTTAAAATTATCAGGACTCTCCTAGATAATGGGATTTAGTTATCAGGTTCTCAGGACCCTCCTGGATAATGCGATTTGAATTTTCAAGGATTTACTTTTAAGTTCTCAGGACCCTCCTGGATAATGAGATTTAGGTTTTAAATTTTCAGGACCCTCCTGGATAATGGGATTTAGTTTTCAAGTTTCCAGGACCCTTCTGGAAAATGGGATCCAACTAACACTCACTAATGTTCCCGGTACAAATTGGGCAAAAAAAATTCTTTGTTTTGTCTGTTTTGTTGTGATTGCAGGCGCCCACCTGGAAAACGAGGGAATTATTTTCAGAGTTATTCCAAATTCATTTCAAGTTAAGTCATCAGGCTCCCACCTGGAGAACGAGGGAATTCATTTCAAGTGAAGTCATCAGGCGCCCACCTAGAAAATGAAGGAATTCATTTCAAGTTAAGTCATCAGGCGCCCACCTAAAAAATGAGGGAATTCATTTCAAGTTAAGTCATCAGGCTCCCAACTGGAGAACGAGGGAATTCATTTCAAGTTAAGTCATCAGGCACCCACCTGCAGAACGAGGGAATTCATTTCAAGTTAAGTCATCAGGCGCCCACCTGAAAAATGAGGGAATTTATTTCAAGATTAAGTCATCAGACGCCCGCTTGGAAAACCAGGGAACTCCTTTCAAGTTAAGTCATTAGACGCCCACCTAGAGAACGAGGGAATTTATTTCAAGTAAAGTCATCAGGCACCCACCTGAAGAACGAGGGAATTCATTTCAGATTAAGTCATCAGGTGCCCACCTGGAAAATGAGGGAATTTATTTCAAGTTAAGTCATCAGGCGCCCACCTAAAAAACGAGGGAATTTATTTCAAACTTTTAAGGCAGTATCAGGCGCCCACCTGGAAAACGAGGGAATTCATTTCAAGTTAAGTCATCAGGCGCCCACCTGAAAAATGAGGGAATTCATTTCAAGTTAAGTCATCAGGTTCCCACCTGGAGAGCGAGGGAATTCATTTCAAGTTAACTCATAAGGCACCCACCTGGAGAATGAGGGAATTCATTTCAAGTTAAGTCATCAGGCGCCCACCTGAAAAATGAGGGAATTCATTTCAAGTTAAGTCATCAGGTTCCCACCTGGAGAGCGAGGGAATTCATTTCAAGTTAACTCATAAGGCACCCACCTGGAGAATGAGGGAATTCATTTCAAGTTAAGTCATCAGGCGCCCACTTGGAGAACGAGAAAATTTATTTCAAGTTAAGTCATCAGGCGCCCACCTGAAGAATGAGGGAATTCATTTCAGATTAAGTCATCAGGCGCCCACCTGGAAAATAAGGGAATTTATTTCACGTTAAGTCATCAGGCGCCCACTTGAAAAACGAGGGAATTTATTTCAAGTTAAATCATCAGGCGCTCACCTGGAGAACGAGGGAATTTATTTCAAAGTTTTAAGGCAGCATCAGGCGCCCACCTGGAAAACGAGAGAATTTATTTCAAGTTAATTCATCAGGCGCCCACCTGAAAAACGAGGGAATTTATTTCAAGATTAAGTCATCAGGCGCTCACCTGGAAAACGAGGGAACTCATTTCAAGTTAAGTCATCAGGCGCCCACCTGGAGAACGAGGGAATTCATTTCAGATTAAGTCATCACGCGCCCACCTGGAAAATGAGGGAATTTATTTCAAGTTAAGTCATCAGGCGCCCACCTGGAAAACGAGGGAATCCATTTCAAGTTAAATCATCAGGCGCCCACCTGGAGAACGAGGGAATTTATTTCAAAATTTTAAGGCAGCATCAGGCGCCCACCTAGAAAATGAGGGAATTCATTTCAAGTTAAGTCATCAGGCGCCAACTTGAAAAATGAGGGAATTCATTTAAAGTTAAGTCATCAGGCTCCCACCTGGAGAACGAGGGAATTCATTTCAAGTTAAGTCATCAGGCGCCCACCTAGAAAATGAAGGAATTCATTTCAAGTTAAGTCATCAGGCGCCCACCTAAAAAATGAGGGAATTCATTTCAAGTTAAGTCATCAGGCTCCCACCTGGAGAACAAGGGAATTCATTTCAAGTTAAGTCATCAGGCACCCACCTGCAGAACGAGGGAATTCATTTCAAGTTAAGTCATCAGGCGCCCACCTGGAGAACGCGGGAATTTATTTCAAGTTAATTCATCAGGCACCCACCTGGAAAACGAGGGAATTCATTTCAGATTAAGTCATTAGGAGCTCACCTGGAAAACGAGGGAATTTATTTCAAGTTAAGTCATCAGGCGCCCACCTGAAAAATGAGGGAATTTATTTCAAGATTAAGTCATCAGGCGCCCGCTTGGAAAACCAGGGAACTCCTTTCAAGTTAAGTCATCAGACGCCCACCTAGAGAACGAGGGAATTTATTTCAAGTAAAGTCATCAGGCGCCCACATGAAGAACGAGGGAATTCATTTCAGATTAAGTCATCAGGCACCCACCTGGAAAATGAGGGAATTTATTTCAAGTTAAGTCATCAGGCGCCCACCTAAAAAATGGAGGGAATTTATTTCAAAATTTTAAGGCAGTATCAGGCACCCACCTGGAAAACGAGGGAATTCATTTCAAGTTAAGTCATCAGGCGCCCACCTGAAAAATAAGGGAATTCATTTCAAGTTAAGTCATCAGGTTCCCACCTCGAGAGCGAGGGAATTCATTTCAAGTTAACTCATAAAGCACCCACCTGGAGAATGAGGGAATTCATTTCAAGTTAAGTCATCAGGCGCCCACCTGGAGAACGAGGGAATTTATTTCATGTTAAGTCATCAGGCGCCCACCTGAAAAATAAGGGAATTCATTTCAAGTTAAGTCATCAGGCGCCCACCTGGAGAACGAGGGAATTTATTTCATGTTAAGTCATCAGGCGCCCACCTGAAGAACGAGGGAATTCATTTCAGATTAAGTCATCAGGCGCCCACCTGGAAAACAAGGGAATTTATTTCACGTTAAGTCATCAGGCGCCCACCTGAAAAACGAGGGAATTTATTTTAAGTTAAATCATCAGGCGCTCTCCTGGAGAACGAGGGAATTTATTTCAATGTTTTAAGGCAGCATCATGCGCCCACCTGAAAAACGAGGGAATTTATTTCAAGTTAATTCATCAGGCGCCCACCTGAAAAACAAGGAAATTTATTTCAAGATTAAGTCATCAGGCGCTCACCTGGAAAACGAGGGAACTCATTTCAAGTTAAGTCATCAGACGCCCACTTGGAGAACGAGGGAATTTATTTCAAGTTAAGTCATCAGGCGCCCACCTGGAGAACGAGGGAATTCATTTCAAATTAAGTCATCACGCGCCCACCTGGAAAACGAGGGAATTTATTTCAAGTTAAGTCATCAGGCACCCACCTGGAAAACAAGGGAATCCATTTCAAGTTAAATAATCAGGCGCCCACCTGGAGAACGAGGGAATTTATTTCAAAATTTTAAGGCAGCATCAGGCGCCCACCTAGAAAATGAGGGAATTCATTTCAAGTTAAGTCATCAGGCGCCCACCTGGAGAACGAGGGAATTCATTTCAGATTAAGTCATCAGGCGCCCACCTGGAGAACGAGGGAATTCATTTCAGATTAAGTCATCAGGCGCCCACCTGGAGAACGAGGGGATTTATTTCAAAATTTTAAGGCAGCATCAGGCGCCCACCTAGAAAATGAGGGAATTCATTTCAAGTTAAGTCATCAGGCGCCCACCTGAAAAATGAGGGAATTCATTTAAAGTTAAGTCATCAGGCTCCCACCTGGAGAACGAGAGAATTCATTTCAAGTTAAGACATCAGGCACCCACCTGGAGAATGAGGGAATTCATTTCAAGTTAAGTCATCAGGCGCCCACCTGGAGAACGAGGGAATTCATTTCAGATTAAGTCATTAGGCGCTCACCTGGAAAACGAGGGAATTTATTTCAAGTTAAGTCATCAGGCGCCCACCTGAAAAACGAGGGAATATATTTCAAGATTAAGTCATCAGGCGCCCACCTGGAGAAAGAGGGAATTTATTTCAAAGTTTAAAGGCAGCATCAGGCTCCCACCTAGAAAATGAGGGAATTCATTTCAAGTTATGTCATCAGGCAGACACCTGGAAAACGAGGGAAATTTATTTCAAGTTAAGTCATCAGGCGCCCACCTGAAAAATGAGGGAATTTATTTCAAGATTAAGTCATCAGGCGCCCACCTGGAAAATGAGGGAATTCATTTCAAGTTAAGTCATCAGGCGCCCACCTGAAAAATGAGGGAATTTATTTCAAGATTAAGTCATCAGGCGCCCACCTGGAAAATGAGGGAACTCATTTCAAGTTAAGTCATCAGACGCCCACTTGGAGAACGGGGGAATTTATTTCAAGTTAAGTCATCAGGCGCCCACGTGGAGAACGAGGGAATTCATTTCAGATTAAGTTATCAGGCGCCCACCTGGAAACGAGGGGATTCATTTCAAGTTAAGTCATCAGGCGCCCACCTGAAAAATGAGGGAATTTATTTCAAGTTAAATCATCAGGTCTCCACCTGGAGAACGAGAGAATTTATTTCATAGTTTTAAGGCAGCATCAGGCGCCCACCTGGAAAATGAAGGAATTCATTTCAAGTTAAGTCATCAGGCGCCCACCTGGAAAATGAGGGAATCCATTTCAAGTTAAGTCATCAGGAGCCCACCTGGAGAACGAGGGAATTCATTTCAAGTTAAGTAATCAAGCGCCCACCTGGAGAACGAGGGAACTCATTTCAAGTTAAGTCATCAGGCGCCCACCTGGAGAACGATGGAATTTATTTCAAGTTAAGTCATTAGTCGCCCACCTGGAGAACGAGGGAATTCATTTCAGATTAAGTCATCAGGCGCCCACCTGGAAAACGAGGGAATTTATTTTAAGTTAAGTCATCAGGCGCCTACCTGGAGAACGAGTGAATTCATTTCAAGTTAAGTCATCAGGCGCCTACCTGTAAAACGAGGGAATTCATTTCAAGTTAAGTCATCAGGTGCCCACCTGGAGAATGAGGGAATCCATTTCAAGTTAAGTCATCAGGCGCCTACCTGGAGAACGAGGGAATTCATTTCAATTTAAGTCATCAGGCGCCCACCTGGAGAACGAGAAAATTCATTTCAAGTTAAGTCATCAGGCGCCCACCTGTAAAATGAGGGAATTCATTTCAAGTTAAATCATCAGGCGCCCACCTGTAAAATGAGGGAATTCATTTCAAGTTAAGTCATCAGGCGCCCACCTGGAAAACGAGGGAATCCATTTCAAGTTAAGTCATCAGGCGCCCACCTGGAGAACGAGGGAATTCATTTCAAGTTAATTCATCAGGCGCCCACCTAGAAAATGAAGGAATTCATTTCAAGTTATGCCATCAGTGGCCCACCTGGAGAACTAGGGAATTCATTTGAAGTTAAGTCATCAGGCACCCAGCTGGAGAACGAGGGAAGTCATTTAAGAAGTCATTTCAAAATTTAGGAGCCCGCCTGAAGAATAAGGTCAATCAAGTTAGAAGCAGCAGAAGCTCGCCTCAAGAATGCGAGCCAACAGTTCGAGGTGCACAACAAGACTGTAGGAGATTCAAGGCAGAAGAGTAGATATCATTTTGTAGTCTTTCTTGTAATTTTTATTTTCATTTGGTTTTATTTTGATGTAATGACAGGAACCGCAGACTGTAACCTCGACGACACTTTACTCGACACTCCACCTCGGTATCCTCCTCCGTCACTGTTCCTACTTTTGAACTATACGTGGTCTGATTTCTTTATAGCCAAGGATATGTAGGAAGCTCAGATACCAGGACTCAGTCACATTCTCCTTTTGTTTAGTTTTATGTCTCTCTAAATAAGGGTCGGGTCAAAAAACTTATCTCGTCGTTCTTTGTCTGAAAAATCTTTGTGTTTCCAGTCAAAGAGGGGCAACTGTAGACATGTAATTTTTGACCCTCCCCGAGATTTTATGCTTATTAATGTTCAAATATTTAGTTTATGTCTAATATTGCTATTTTAACTATGTTTGACTCTTTTGCTTTATTTTATCACAAAAACAAAAAAAATTACTAAAATAGTTTCATTTTTCTTTATTAAGGTTCTAAGATTTTTTAGAAACATATTATTTTTAACCCATTTTTATTTTTTTTCAAAAATATTAATATATATAACTTCAGGTCATAATGTAGTTTGTTTTAATTAATTAAGAATGATTTAACAATTTTATAGTTATTGTTCTAGAAACTAATATTTTAGGTCCAGTAGAGTTAAAGGGCCACTATTAATGGTAAATTTGGCCAAATTTTGGCCCAACTCAGACTTTAGCCCATAATTTCAAAGCCCAATACCCTTTAAAAACCACAAAACCCTAACATCCCCTAATCCCCTATCTCTTGAAAAAACTGAAGACAACCCAAGAAAAACCCTAAGACTTTCTCCTTAAAACCAGCCCCCTTCCATCGCCGGCGACCACTCTCCAACTCCCTACTTCCGTCGCCGCCAAACAACCACCCTAACACCATCTCCCTACTCTAAAAAAACAAACTTCGCCCAGTCCAACTTCTGAATCCTCACAGCCGTCGGACCCCCTCTCAGATCCCTATCTCTCATCTACCTCACTCCCTTTTCTCGCCAACCAGCCGTCGGACTTGACAACCGGCAGGTCTGGTCGTCCACCCACCTTCATGCCAAACAGCTGAAGCATAACAGAGAACAGGATGAACGAAAAATAGGACCCCTCCAAAACCCTCTCTCTCATTTTTCTGTCTCACCCGAACGCCGAACGAGCTCAACCAAAAATCGGCAACTACTACTGCTCTTTCCTCTCTGCCGTCCTCCTTCTTCTCGGTTATGGCTGCGATGGATTTTCCGTTTGCCGATGAGCCCAGTTTTCTGGCAGAAATTCTGGTGGCAACAGTCATCCGCTTCATTCATCATTGAAGAAGAGTCGAGTTCTGTCCGAGGTTCGTCGAGTCCTGGCAAGCTTTGAAGTCGAGCTGCCGCTCAAGGTCTCCGGTCGCGTGTTCAATTGCTTGTTCAAAGATTTGTTGATGATTCGTTGTTGGATGTTTTTTTTTCATTAATCAAGCTTTGAAATATTTCGTCAGTGAAGTTCATTTCTTCCCTTTCTTTAGTCGTTGTTTGCTTCATATCATGCTTAGTATTTGATTTATTGCTTGTTGCTCTGTTTTAATGACATCTTGGTATTTGTTTGCTCCCTTTTGTTCTTGTTGTTTAGCTTAATATGTGTTAGAATGTGTTTAGCGGCTAAGATGCATTTATATTCACAGTTGTAATTCTTTATTAAGGATAATGTTTACGACTTCATGATTTGATGGAAAGTTAAATTAACTAGCTAATGGGATTAGTTAGTGGCTCAGATTGTGAAACAAGTTTTATGCCATAAGAGTTAGGCTCGGATAAAAGAGTTGGATTTAAGAATAAATGTCCATGGTATAGTTTCTTTTCTTTTTATTTATTTATTTAATTTGGATCTCTAGCATCATGTTTAGGCCGACCATATTTGGGTAGGCAAACTTTAGGATTTTCGACGTACGCGCTACATTATTATGGGTTTAGGGATTAAGACCTAAGTACGCGTTCGCGCGAGTTTGAAATTTTCTTAAAAACTTAAGTGTAACAAATTTTGTACACTTACGCGTGACATGATTTAAGCGCCGATTTTCAAAATAAAACCAAGGTACACGTTCGCGCAGCTTTTGAGCTTTTCTTAAATAATTAAGCATGACAAATTATGTACACGTATGCCTGACATGATTTAAGCGCCGATTTTCAAAATTAAACCAAGGTACACGTTCGCGTGACTTTGGCCAAATAATTTTAATATTAAGGGTTATTAATTATGTACACGTACGCGTGACATGGTTTTAGAACATTAAATAAAATGAGTACACGCACGCGTGACTCGTCTCAGGACAATTTCTTAAAAGCGGTAAAAGGTAAAAATATACATAGGTCCTAAAAATGAGTAATTAAACAATTTGAGCCAGGTATGATTAAAAGCAACCGTGCTAGAACCACGAAAATCGGGAGTGCCTAACACCTTCTCCCGGATTAACAGAATTCCTTACCCGGTCTTCTGATTTCGCAAACTTTAACACAGAGTCAAAACTTCCTCGAAGGATTTAAAATAAATCGGTGACTTGGGAACACCATAAAACTATTCCAAATGGCGACTCTGAAATGAATAAATTAATTCCATTTCGATTATTGTCACTTTAAATGGAAACTCCCTTATCCCTATACCTTTCGGGAAAAAAGGAGGTGTGGGATAAATGACGCCCAAAAACTGGACTCGTCTGGTCTAGTACGCGACAGTTCTGCGGTCCGCAGGCCTGTTCTGCGACCGTAGACAGAACCACAAAAATATCTCTCAGATTTTTCTCATGCCAAGTCTACGATTGAAATGCGGTGCGCGAAGTGCATATGCGATCGCATAATGGACCTCAGAACAACCATAAAAAGTCAACAACTAATTGCTCCACTCTGCAATCATTATGCGGTCTGTGTAACATTTCTACGGTTGCAAACCAGACCTTAGAATTGCCTTCTTTTGCCAAGAATTTTCATCCATTCCTCAATGCCTTCTTGAACCCAAAAAGTCCGAGCCGCGGTGAGCAAGCTCGCCATGTAGAATTTTTACGTTCCTCAAACACGTAAGCCTGCTTCAGCACCACAAAACCTTAATTTCCTTTGCGAGATTTTATGGGGACTTACAGACACTTAGTCCCAAGGTTTAAGGTTTAAGTTGGAAGAGTTGACCGGAGTTTGACTTTTGTATTGACGACTTTGGAGTGGAGTTGTTATGATTCTGATAATTTCTTATGATGATTTTGGACGTAGTCCTATGTCCGAATGTTGATTTGGAGGTCCGTAGGTTGGTTTGTTGTTTGGCAAAAGTTGGAAAGTTGAAGGTTTGGAAGGTTGAGAGGTTTGACCGAGAGTTGACTTTATCAGTATCAGGGTCGAATTTTTGTTCCTGAAGTTGGAATAGGTCCTTTGTCTCATTTATTAACTTGTGTGCAAAATTTGAGGTCATTCAGAATTGGTTTGATATGATTCAGCATTAGTTTTAGAAGTTGGAAGTTCTTTAGTTCATTATGCTTTAATTAGGGTGCGATTCGTGATCTCTATGTTGTTTGATGTGATTTGAGTCTTTAAATAAGTTCGTATCATGTTCCAGGACATGTTGGTATGTTTGGATGGGCTCCTTGGAGCCTCGGGTGTGCTTCTGATTAAGTTCGGACTCATTCTAAACATCTGGTTTTGTCTTTCGTGATCGCAAGGAGAGGGTCGCGATCGCGATCGCGAAGTGTCGATTCTGCCAAGAGGGTTTTTGTCCAATGTATTTGTGACGTGAAGGATGTGATCGTGAAGCTTTGAGTGTTTGTGCACTACGAACGCGAGTGAGGGGACGCGTCACCAAAGAAGGAAGGGTAGGCCTGGAAATTTCATGCATTTATTCACCGCGATCGCGTGTGGCTGTCTGTGATTGCGTAGGTGTTATGTACTGGGCATCACATTAGCGACTTGGTTATTGCGTTCACATAGAAGGATTTTTGCTACTAGAATTTTTTGCAAAATGTTTTAAAATCCCATTTCGAGGGTTAGACTAATATTTAATATTTTGAGTTGTAGAGCTCGGTTTTGGCGATTCTGGAGAGGATTTTCAAGATTTGGATTGCGGTAAGTGTTTTTGGCTTTGATTTGTTAATTTCATGATTCTATCTTTTTTTAGCATTTAAATTGAAGAAATGGGGAGTTTTGTGGAAACATTTCAAAAATGAAAAATGGAGGTTTGAAGTTCGGTTTGAGGTCAGAATTTAGATAATTTCGGTATGGTTGGACTCATAATCGAATGGGTGTCCGAAATTTGTAAATTTTGTCGGGTTCCAAGTTGTGACCTCGGGGTTGACTTTCTGATTTTGGTTAAAGATCTTAGCTTTATTATTTGGAATCAATTTCGATTGGTTTTATGATTATTTAGTTGGTTTGGTTAGACTCAGATCGTCCGGAGGTCGATACTCGCGGGAAGATCTTGTTGGAGTAATTTGGCTTGCTTGAGGTAAGTATATTTTTCTAAACTTGGTTGAGGCACTAGTTGCCTAAATTATTTGTGATAGTTATGTGCTATGTGTGCACACATGTATGGGGTTTGAGCCCATGTGCTAACACCAGGGTATTTATCCATGCTAGGGTTTTGCTTAGGCTACGATATGCCTAGAATTGACTGTTATGCTTTAAGCTATGATGTTTCTCATATTTGTAATATTGTTTTGAACTATTGAGCCATGTTTGAGGTTACATAGAGGCTAAATCCCTAAATGGACTTGATAGTTATCTTTGTGATGAAATAACTTATTTGAGCTAGGATAACACACCATGCACATGTGTACACTTTAGCATGTTGCTTATACTAGTCAAGGAGCATGAATTCAGTTACTCATTCATCATATACATGTATTTTTATATATTTTCTTCTGTGTGATATGATTTGGACTGGATGCATGTGACCACGTCGAACGAATTATGTTGTTATGCTTGTGACCAAGCTGGGCGGGTTGTACTGTTATGCATGTGACCACGCCAGGCGAATTATGATATTGAGCCTGTGACTATACCAGGCTGGTAGTATATTGAATTGGTCGTTCTTGCGTGTAGATATGGATTCATCCCCATAGGGTCACCTATCATGTTTGTCTCTTGATAGTGTACACACGGATATTGAGGAAAATTGATAAGTGGTTTGGTTCAGATATGGAAAGGTTAAAGAAGTCTGGCCAGTGTTTGTTTTGATTTTGCATACATCTTTACTTGCAATTTCCATGATTAATTACCTGATTTAACTGCATATCATCTCTATATGCGGAACATTGACTGAGGAATGTATTTGAGAAACTGTACACATACACACGCAAATGCGTCTTCCCGTGCTTTATGGCTTGATTTCATTATTGTCTGTACTTCTTAAAAATGATGAAACTATATAGGTTATAGCTAGAATCATTATATTTCTTGCTTCTTTTACCTTGTCGTGGTTAGTTACGATACTTATTGAGTACATTGGGTCAGTTATACTCATACCAATTTTGGTATTTAATTGTGCAGATCCAGGTGTGGGGATCAGTTATCAGCAGGAGATTTGCTTGTTGGACTGATCTTCGAGAGGCGAGGTAGATATGCATTCTTGGCTGCAGTTTTGACTTGTCTTTTCTTATGTACTGTCGTTTAACTTTAGACAATATTATTATTTAGTTCAGAATTGTATTCTATTGTAGATCTCATGACTCCGTATTTACCAGTTTCTAGGGATTTACCTGTATTAATAGTAATTTTTTTATATTGAGATTTTAGACTTTTGCTATTTCTATAAGTTTCGTTGTTCTGGTTCTTTATTGTTATGTTTCGTCTTGCCTAGTCCATGTGTTAAGCGCCATCATGTTGGGTTGGGATTATTGGGTCGTGACAAGTCGGTATTAGAGCCCTTGATTCATAGGTATCACGAGTTATGAACAAGTTTAGTGAAGTCTTGCGGATCGATACAGATACATCTATGCTGATCTTCGAGAGGCTACCAAACTGTTAGAAAACTTCACTTTCTTGTATTCTTGTCGTGCAGATTTTATATTTTTGGAATTTGAACTTGAATCTTTAATTCTCTCACAGATGGTGAGGTCACGTGCAAACAGATCTGGCAGACAGCCACCAGCACCACCAGTTAGGGTCGTGAGAGGTCGGGGTCGCGGTAGAGTCCAAGGTGTGGCACATACTACAGCCAGAGCAGCACGTGTGGAGCCACCAGTTACTCCAGCTCAGGAGCAGGTGCCAAATGTAGTTGAGCCGGTGGGACCAACTCAGGTACCAGAAGTGCCCATTGTGATTCCTGGCCTTCAAGAGGCCTTCGCCTAGATTTTGACTATGTGCACGAGCCTGGCTCAAGCAGTCTTAGTTCCACTAGAACCATCCACTTCACAGGCTAGGGAGGTGCCCAAATTCCTGTCTCTCGTACTCTAGAGCAGCTAACTAAGGGGCTCCAAACACCGGGTGTATTGCTAGTTCAGTTATTTACTGTTACTAGTGTCGAGATTGGTCCCCATGTGAGTGATGCGAAGCAGAAGAGATTGGAGAGGTTTGGGAGGCTTAATCTTCCAGAGTTCAGTGGAGCAGAGTCGGAGAATGCTCAAGATTTCATAGACCGGTGTCAACGGATTCTTCACACAATGGGTATTTTGGATACTAGTGGGGTTTCATTCACTACTTTTCAGCTGACAGGGAAACTTATCAATGGTGGCAGGCTTATGAATTGAGCAGGCCAGCTGATGCAGCGCTACTTACATGACATGAGTTCTTAGTTCTCTTATTAGAGAAGTTTGTCCCATAGACTCGCAGAGAGGAGTTGCATAGGCAATTTGATCAGCTACGCCAGGATGGTATGACTATGACACAATATGAGATAAGGTTTTTTCTGAGTTGGCGCATCATGCAGTATGGTTGGTTCCCACTGATAAGGAGAAGATTATGAGGTTCATTGATGGCCTCAACTATGGATTAAGCTTCATTATGGCCCGGGAGGTGGTGACGGGTCCGAGGTTTTACGAGGTGGTTGATATTACTAGACGCTTAGAGCTGCTTCACAGGTAGAAGCGTGATGAATGGCAGGCCAAGATGCCTCGTAGTTCAGGTGGTTTCAGCAGTGCCTCATATGGAGGCCAGTCCTACAATAACAGAGGTCGTTCTTCTAGACCCATTCAAGAAACTCACCATGTTCCTCGTGTCTCTTCAGTTATTCAAAGTTCCTATAATGCCTGCCCATATCAGTCATCATTAAGTGAATTGTCGGCATAGATTTCTTACCGTGCCCCATCTTCTCATGTTTCCACAGACAGTTCTTCGGAAGATCAGGGTCAATAACCTGTTAGGAGGGGTTGCTATGAGTGCGGAGACTTGATCCATCTCAAGAGTTCTCAACCTATGATTCTAGAACCAGCAGCTACACCATATGCATAACCAGCTCGGGGTGGGGCCCAGTCAGCTCGAGGTTTCCCTAGAGGGGGAGGTCGATCATGTGGTGATTAGGCCCGTTTCTCTGCATTTCCAGCCAGGCTAGAGGCAGTTTCCTCCAATGTCGTGATCACACATATTATTTCAGTATGGCACTAGGGTGCTTCAGTATTATTTGATCTTGGTTCCATTATTCATATGTGTCATCATACTTTGCTCGTTGTTTGGATATGCCTCATGATTCTTTAGTTATGCTTGTTCTTGTATCTACACTGGTGTGTGATTCTATTATCGTGGACCATGCGTACCAATCGTGTGTAGTGACTATTGGGGGATTAGAGACGAGAGTCGATCTTTTACTACTTAGCATGGATTGAATGTCACCATGTCACGCTCTTTTGGATTGTCACACTAAGACGATGAGGTTGGCTATGCCAGAATTTCCTAGGGTTGAATGGAGGGGTTCTCTTACCTATGTTCCCAATAGAGTGATTTCATATTTGAAGACCTAACAAATGGTTGGGAAGGGATGTCTGGCATATTTGGCCTTTGTGAGGGATGTTAGTACTGATGCTCCTACCGTTGAGTCAGTTCCGATAGTGAAAGACCTTCCAGATGTGTGTCATGCAGACCTGGCGGGTATGCCACTCGATAGGAACATTGATTTTGGTATTGATCTAGTGCTAGGAACTCTCCCTATATCTATTCCTCCGTATCGTATGACACCAACAAAGTTGAAAGAATTGAAGGAGCAGCTTTAGGAGCTGCTTGATAAGAGATTCATCAGGCCTAGTGTGTTGCCTTGGGTGCACCTGTTCTATTTGTGATGATGAGGGATGGTACTATGAGGATGTACATTAATTACAGGCATTTGAACAATGTTACAATTAAGAACCACACATTGATGACTTATTTAACCAGCTTCAGGGTGCTATAGTGTTCTCTAAGATTGATTTGAGGTCTGGGTATCACCAGTTAAGGATTCGGGATTCTGATATTCTGAAGACGGCATTCAGGACCCGCCATGGTACCTACAAGTTTTTTGTGATGTCTTTTGGTTCGACCAACACCCTAGTATCTTTCATGCACCTGGTAAATAATGTATTCCAGTCATATCTTGATTCTTTTGTCATAGTGTTCATCAATGATATACTGGTGTACTCATGTAGCTAGGAGGATCACGAGCAACATTTGAGAATTGTGCTCCAGACTTTGAGGGAGAAGAAGCTATATGCTAAATCCATGTATGAGTTTTGGCTTGATTCCATGACGTTCTTGGGGCACGTTATGTATATTGAGGGGATCAAGGTTGATTCGAAAAAGATTGAGCCACTTCAGAATTGGCCTAGACCGTCTTCAGCTACTGACATTCAGAGTTTTCTAGGTTTGGCTAGATATTATCACCGTTTTGGGGAGGGTTTCTCATCCATTGCTGCACCTTTAACCAGATTGACCAAGAAGGGTGCCCCATTCATGTCACGACCCAAACCGATGCGCCGCGACGGGCACCCGGTGCCTTACCCAACCGAATACCAAAGTAAAGTATCTTACTTATAATACCATCATGGGTAAATGTTCCTGAAGGGTTTTCATGATATAACTAGAATAAAACATAAGGGAATACTCGACATATGACGATCTAACATGGAATACAAACTTATACATGTGACATACGGGTCTATAAGGCCGACATGATCATTTATACACTCAAAACATAGGACGACACGACCATACAACTATCCTATACATGACGTCTGTCTACAAGCCTCTAAGAGTACATAAACATGATAATGGTCGAGATAGGGGCCCGTCATACCAATCAATACATGTCCAAATCATACTGACTACATAGGCAACTCTAGAGCAAGTGGAGTGCACCAAAACCTTCCGGTGAGCCGATATCTTACTAGTAGGACTATCAACCTGTCTATCGGGACTTGCGGGCATGAAACACATCGTCCCCAGGAAAAAAGGACGTCAGTACAAATAAAGTACCGAATATGTAAGGCATGAAAAGTAGTACATAAAAGACATGAGAGAAACACAGAGTAAAAGACTCAACCTGTAAATCTGAATAGCACTGTGAATCATGAAACATTTATAATGTCATGAATATGCATATAATTGTTATATCATGCATAGGTATATGCGTACATAACATCATCAAGCCTCTAAGGGCATCCTATCATATCATCTCAGCCTCTATGGGCAAAATCGTCAGTGGATATCAACTAATCTGGTGGTGGTATGTATATAATGTCGTAACCTTTCCCCATATCCCATATACATATAATATACGCTTATATAACGTCATCTGGTCATGTGTCAATGTACAAGTGTAAATGAATGCAATGCATAAGGAGGTAAGTTGATAAGATATCTGAAAATGTCATAAGAACAATATGCATTTGGCTAATATCATGAAATAAACTTTATCAATTTATGTAATATCTGAGACACATGAACATATAATATAATAATAGGACTCATGGGGAATCATGAACATAGGTATCCCTAGCACTTCTATGAATCGAGTCAGTTGTAAAAATTGCGGGTTTGCACGTTTCGTTATCGTAAGGATCACAGGAAACCCTTAACTTAAAAGTTAAATTACTAAAATATCCCTATTATTTACCTAAATACCCCACTGATTAATTAAACCCACTTACCTTATTAACTAAAATGCACGCCTACAAACTGACACAACCCTTCGTAGACAATAATCATTAACGGCCACAAACCTTCAGACAACGAATAGACACAAACCTCTACTCTGTTTAAAAAGCCCCTGCTTCTAACGTTGTTTTGGCCTCTTACAAACTCCTTCAAAACTTGGCTGGAAATTCTACGGTGGAATGGATGATATAAATGTCTTTTGGTATTTTTTCACAAGGACTCAATTTTTGGAATCGGTATTTCTTAAGTTAGCTCCTCAGAAATTGTGTATTGACTATTTGAACGGAATGTTAATTATTATTAGTGGTTGAAGAGATTTTTATGTTATTGAATGGGTTCGAATTGGAGACATGGGACAATAATGGATTTGGCATCTCGAGACTTAAACAGTACTACTTATATGGTTTGTTTTTTTTGCCTTTTTCTAAATTTTATTTTTAGATTTTCGCCGTCGCTGCTATCCATCTATCCGTTCTTTCGGATAATTCCTTGGCTTATTTACCTCTCACAAATTTGATTGCAAGTTCACAAAATTGTTGTACTTTAAAAATAATTAGAGTTTAATTGGTTTTGATTTTTTTCTGCACTTCATTTTTCCTATTGTCTTAGATTTTCTTTCGTAGTTGGAAATAGTATAGTGATATGGTAATTATTCATGATAGTACTACAACTTAATTAGGATGTGTATATGATAGGACCAACATCTCAGAATTTACGACAGTTGATTTAAAGGCCATGTGTGGTCTCTTTTTTTCTTTCTTCCAACCTCTAATAATTAAGATAGTGCCCTACATGAAAGTTCCACCTAATTGTTTGTTAAGAATATCAACTATTTTAAAAAAGAAAGTCATCCAACCTTCAAATTTTATGTTTCTATGAACAAGACAAAACAATAGATTTGTCTCCAAAAAGAAATTATAGTTGAGATTACTTGCAGTGATGCCAGAAAAGTAACATTTGATGCGTATAGCATGCGCATTAGCCAAATAATAAACTAGAGATTTACACATTCTCTCATAAATTAAAATAGTTATTATTATATTTTTTGATTTATGATGTTTAAAAGATACTTGGTCAGGCCGCGCACTATTAGAAATCAGGCTATTTTCGTCCGAAAATTTTCCGACCGAAATCGGTCTGACACTTTCTGATCGAAATCGGTCAAAAATAAGAGTAGTTGGTCGCAAAAGTCAACAAAATTTGCTGACAGCAAAAAAAATAATATTTCCGACCGATTTTGGTCGGAAATTGGTCAAACATTTGTCATACTAGTCAATAATGCTCGAAAAATAATTATTTTTGAAAATTTACCAAATTTCCGACCGAAAACGGTCGGAAACTGGTCAAATATTTGGTCAACCTTTTATTTAATTTGAAAAAATAATTATTTATTATAATTTTTTCGGATTTCCTACCGATTTTGGTCGGAAATATATCAAATATTTATATAATGTTCAAAAATATTTTTTTATTAAAAAAATTCCAACTTTCCGACCAATTTCGGTCGGAAATTTGTACATCTAATTATATATTTAATTAACCAACCGAAATAAATTATAATTAAATATTTCCGACCGATTTCGGTCGGAAAACGATTTTAAATTTATTAATATTTGTGTGTATGTGAGTAAATAATAAAAGCTTTTAAATAAAAAATATTTTATATATATATATATATAATTGTGCGTGTGCATGTTTTAAAATTACTTTTATATAGTCACTACGTGTGTGTATAATATAGCTATATATATATATATATATAGACATCTTAATATAGCTAATGTTATATATCGAATATTGTGTGTGTATATATATATATATATATATATATATATATATATTGCACTATAATATATATACATTCATATATATCGAATATAGCTTATATATACTAAGTGTGTGTATAGTATAGTGTGTGTGTGTGTATATATATATATATATATATACATCTTAATATAGCTAATGTTATATCGAATATAGCTTATATATTATACACACACTTAGTATATATATTATACTATAATATATATACATTTATATATATCGAATATAGCTTAAATACCATACACACACTCAGTATATATATATATATATATATATATATACTATACATTAGCTGTGTATAGTATATAAGCTATATACTATACACACGCTTAGTATCTATACAAGACTATACTATACTGTGTATAGTATATAAGCTATATTCGATATATATAAATGTATATATGTTATAGTATAATATATAT
>ML272798.1:25243-35332 GCA_005239495.1 Nicotiana undulata | reverse complement strand
AATTATGTCTAGATATTGTCATTTCGGAGTTGAATTCAAAAGGAAAGGCGGTGTTAGAAGCTTGAATTGCTTTTCTTGGACTCGAGGTAAGTGTCTTGCCTAACTTTGGTGAGGGAATAAGTATTGTGTGCTATGTGCTATGTGTTTATCATGTTCAATGCATAGGTGAGGTGACGAGTACCTATGCATTGTGTGTCAAGCATAAGTGTATTTTGATGAAATTCTGGTTATTACTTCCATATTCATTGTATTATAAAAATTGTTTCTACTTGGAAGTTGATTGTTTGTTGAAAATCCTTGTTGATAAACTTGTGATATGATGGTTCGATTGAGGACCCAATTTGTTAAGAGATATAATTGAAAGGATTGATTATAGCTGAGACCTTTGCCGGGCAATTGTTATGATATTGACCGATATTCTCCCATTGCTGGGTGATTATGATGTGTATTTCCACTATGCTACATTTCTTGCCATTTGAGATTTGTCATTGTTTTGGTGAGGAAGAGTGTAAAGCACGAAGGGTGATGTCATGCCATGATTTACATTGATTACATCATAAAATGCATAGTGAGAAGGAGAGTAAAAGCACGAAGGTTGATGTCATGCCATGATTTACATTGATTACATCATAAAATGCATAGTGAGAAGGAGAGTAAAAGCACGAAGGTTGATGCCGTGCCATGATTCACATTGATTAAAAGCACGAAGGTTGATGCCGTGCCATGATTCACATTGATTAAAAGCACGAAGGTTGATGTCATGCCATGATTATATTGCCTCACATTATACATTGCATTGTGAGGAAGAGAGTAAAAGCACGAAGGGTGATGTCGTGCCATGATTTATATTATCTTATATCATACATCGCATTGAGAGGAAGAGAGTAAAAGTACGAAGGGTGATGTCGTGCCATTACATACATTGCTCGCATTTATACTTGTTGCGTTAGCATTCTTGTTAATTAGCTCTCTTGCTTTCTCCTATGTGTTAATTAATTGTTCTTATCTCTCACTTGTTACCCCCATTAACTGCTCCCGTATCCCATGCTTATCTGGTTGTTCCTGCGTTTGTCTGTGCTATATCTTGTAGAACTGTACAAGTAGATTATCGTTATCAAGTCTAGCCTCGTCACTACTTCGGCCGATGTTAGGCTCAGCACTTACTCAGTACATGTGGTCGATTGTACTGATGCTACACCTGCACTTTTTTATGTTGTGCAGATCCCGCAGCCAGACCCAGTGGACACCGTTAGAGGGAGGATCCTTCAGTCCACCCCGGAGATTTCGAGGTAGACCCGCAGACGTTCGTGGGCCTTGGAGTCTCCTCTATCCCTATTTTTCCTATCTTGTCTTGTTTATCTCCTAGTTTCTGAGACAGTTCATGTATTATTTTCTTCAGACTTTGTATTTAGCACTCTTATAGACAGTTCGTGAGTTAGTGACTCCAGGTTCTGGGATTGTTGCAACGGATTGTATTTTGTTATCATCACTTAGTGTGGAAATCTATCTACTTTTGTTGTTAAATTTTTAAAATTGTTTCTAGTTATTTTTGTTAATTCCGTATTAAGATGATAGTGTAATTTTACACGTTGGCTTGTCTAGCGGGTTCAACGATAGACGCAGTCACGGCCTGAAGGTGGGATTTCGGGTCGTGACAATAAATTATTTTGCTAAATCAACTGTGATGTAAACCAACTTATCAAGATGAACTATCTTGAATAAAAAATCTAAAAATTATGCTCTAAATTAAATTATTGAGCAAATTACCTCGCAAATATTAGGTTGTGGGTTGATAATATTTGCACATGTAACCATCTCATAGATGCATCTTATGTGGTATACATGATAGGTGAATGAGCTCATATTCACCTTTGATATTCCAGCACGCATGGGATTCAATACCAATTTTGGTTGGTCTATTAATTAATGAGAACAAGTAACATAAGAGAATTCATAAAGAACTTTCTAGTTCTTTAATATTTACCCATGTGAATTCTCTTTTATTTTTGCACATCATACTTAAATTGATATGGCTAAGCCAATTATGTCAACTGGATAAATTATCAATATTGATAAAGTTCAGGTTTACACCATGACGTGTGCAATTATCAATAAACTCCAAGTTATTGTGGCATTCTTTTATTTATGTAGTACAAACTGAAGAATAAAGCGGGTAGCTTTTCACATGCATATTACCCCGTACAAGTTGTAGTAATAGAAGATATTAAATCTTTTCTTTATTTATAGTCTCAATATAACCAACCGCTTTCGCGAATACTTTAGAAACTCAATAAGTTTCTTTGAGACTTACTACAACATAATAAATTGACATGATAATCAATTATATTCTTCCAAAATAGTAATAATTTGTTCTTCCAGAGCTCTCAATTAATTTGGTACTACCACATATTCATCAACATCGATATGGTGAATATCACTTTTAAAAAGAAAGTTATAAGTTATGGTCATTGTCAAAATTATATGCAAGTTCTGTTTCTTGCATTACTGTTATCCTTTAGTAATCACATTGCCAAAATATTTTGGCATACAATAGGTACGTGACCAATGACCATTTATGCCATAATAATGACATTATTTTCTTATATCATCTCAAACCACATTCTAGAGGTGAGTGTGGTATATTCATTACCACTAGCACGTTCATATTCTTCCAAGATTGAATATGTATTCAAAAATCAGATGTTGTCACATTCACATCATGAATGGACCATAATCATTTATATGTGCTTTACAAAATCCCATGTCAAATCGATGACAAATATACTTTCACAAAGTGAAGGATTATTTTGAGAATTCTTATTATTCTCATTATCACAATGATGACGATTATAATTTCGTCTATTGCCACATCCACATCCATTGATACCTTCACGGTAATAATTTTATCTTTTTTCAAACGTATTACATATTGCTACCATATTCTCTTAAGGGAACGAGAATGAAGCAAATTCAATGGGATGAGTTTCCACTTCTTTGCCCACAATCATACATGAAGTTGATCATGGCAAGACGTAGAAATTTTACCACTTCGGATGGTTATAATTTCTTGCAAATTCTGTAAGAGTTATAATCGAAGTTTATTATTTAAAATCAAATTATAGAATTTCAAGAATTTAAAACAGAAAAATAAAGTAACATACTTACCTTATATCCAGAATTTAATCATGAAGGAAGTTCATGGAACAATTAACAATCATTATGCTCAATCCCAAAGCTTTTACTCAATTGGTTAGAGCCTCGTGCTGATAACGTGTTATGAAACAATAAAAGAAGAAGAATAATATTGGAGAGAGAGAGAGAGAATTCTTATTGAATTTTGGAATGAATTACAATGGAATAAGACCCCTCTATTTATAGGAAAAAAATGACTTAGGGCCCGTTTGGATTGACTTATTTTAAGTGCTTTTAAGCCAAAATAGCTTTTAAGTCATTTTGTAGTGTTTGAATAAGCATTTTTTTTAAGCTGCAACAACAACAACAACAACAACAACTCAGTATAATCCAATAAGTGAGGTATGAGGAGGATAGTGTGTACGCAGACGTTATCCTACCCTAGGATAGAGAGACTGTATTTGTATTTAACCTAAAATGACAAAAATAAGTCAAAAGCCAAAGTCTAGAATTCTATTTATAAACAAATGTGCGAAGATTGTTGTTTAACTTATTTGACACACGTTAAGTTTTAATTATCCTCATGGTGATTCTAATTTTTACCAATACAAAATCCTCAGTTGAGTGTTGACGTAAAAAAGGTTGACTGGATCTTTTGATTTTCTTACATTTTGCCCATGAGCTTCCTCTTTGTTACACACGTGTATTCAAGATTGCTCATTACATTTGGAGTGCTTGACTTAAAGTTGGGAAATTTAGATTTTTCTAAATTTTAATCCTTTTTTTTTTCTTTTTCAAACTAACAAAACCCCAAACAAAAATCAAATCTTTCTGAAAACCCAACTCATCCACCTTAAAGGGGTTTGCAGGAAGCTGAAAATCTGATAGGAAATATGGCAACTTTTTTCACTTCCCTCGGACCCAATTCTCTATTATCTCCATTTACAGAACGTACAAGAACCCTAAACCCAGTTTTTTACCGAACCCACTTTGGAAATCTTCCAAGTTACAAACCCTTTTCACGGGGCGTGCTCGGAGTAGCTCGATTCGGGTTGGGTCAGGATCCGTTTCCTGGCCCGGAAACTGCAGAGGTGCTTTTCAAGGACCTGTTTGCTCGGGCTGAAGGGTTTTTGTATACAGTTGCTGATGCTGCTGTTTCTGCTTCTGCTGATACGGTTGTTAACACTGTTGAAAGTAGTAAACAGAATAGTGATTGGCTTTCTGGTATTACCAATGGAATGGAGTCTGTTCTGAAGGTTTGTTCAATGTTAAACTTTCGTTTTTTACAATGTTATCATGCTCCTTTCGTTCTTCAATTCTTTTTGCTTCGTTTTGTGTTCTAATTTTGATTCTTGGAATTGTACTTTTTCAAGGAAGAATGGAGACAAAGTTGCTATATAGTTGGAAGTTGAATTTTGGGGTTCATTGATTAGAAGCAATTACAAAAGATTCGTATATCCTACTCCAACTATATTGGTATTGATGTGTTATTGGTTGATTGATTGAGAATTTTGTATTGCTAGTTGGGTATTTGGTTGCAAATTTACAGAAGAATGTAATTGTTATTCAAAACATAATTTTGAGCAGTTAAGAATTGTGTATATGGCTATATTGCTATTCATCGTGAAGGAGTAAGATTGTTAAAGTTGGTTCCTTTATTTGGTATCTCTGGTCTATTAGTTGTTCATTTGGTTGTATCATTGGAATGAGAGGACAATGTAAGCAAGATTGTTTCATGCCTCTATCAAATGGAAAGAGAAATATTTTGCAGCCTAAATGTTGCATTCTTCTGCTTAGTGTTGGAAAGATAGCATATTTATATCCAAAGCTTAAATCTATCTCACTCATATGTTAAGACATACCGAAGAAAAAGAAAAGAGATAAAACAATTAAGAAAGTGGCTGTTATATGTCCAGGTTTTGAAGGATGGACTCTCAACTTTACATGTGCCATATTCTTATGGTTTTGCAATCATTCTACTAACAATACTAGTAAAAGCTGCCACTTTTCCTCTAACAAAAAAACAGGTCAGTGGTCTACTTTCATGTCTTCTCTTTACAGTATTTCTGTGTAAAGTATTTAGGAAGTAAATTGATCTGTACAAATTACAAAAAACATTCTTTCTTATAAAGGCTTTAGATGGTTTACTATCTTTAAGAATCAATTTTAGGTAGAATCAGCAATGGCAATGCGATCTATGGCACCTCAAATAAAGGCTATTCAGGAGCGATATGCTGGAGACCAGGTTAGTTATATCCAAGCTTCACATATTTTTCACTTTTAGTCAGTGGAATATTACTGGAGGATGTACATGCTTAAATGAATAGCTGCCCTTCATTTACCCTGTGGCATTTTCTTGCATTTGTCCAGTGTAAAAATTTTGCTTCAACTATTTTAACTTCTTATATACATGTTTTTCCAGGAGAGAATTCAACTTGAAACTGCTCGTCTTTATAAATTAGCTGGAATAAATCCACTGGCAGGTCTTTTTCAATCCCAAAGCTTCTTACGGTTGACAATTTTGAATGTACACCCTTACACACCATACATGTGGGTTGTGGCGATATTTATTTTTTGGTCTGATAATTTAAATATTGTCCGAGTTCAGTAGTTGTTGATATTCGTTAATCATTTCTATCATCTACCCGCAGGATGTCTGCCGACCCTTGCCACTATACCTATATGGATTGGGCTTTACAGAGCCCTCTCTAACGTGGCAAATGAGGTAAAACTGCTCTTTTTCTACTTGTTCACTCCTTCTCTCGAGAGGCTTTTTACTTGAATAACGCTTGCTAAAAAGGGAGACAGTTTTGATTCTAATGAGAAAGCAAAATAAAAACAATTGATAAGTGGAAAGCAAACTACTGCTGCTGGCAATTTCACCCTTTTGTATACTTTAGCAAATGCTTTAGGTTTCTATAGTTTCACTCAAGCATCTCTAATACTTAAATTTTTCTTTTTCTTTATTTCATTAAGGGGCTTCTGACAGAAGGCTTCTTCTGGATACCCTCACTAGCTGGTCCAACAACAATTGCTGCTCGACAAACTGGAAGTGGCACCTCTTGGCTTTTCCCTTTTGTAGTGAGTCATATGCTGCTGTCCAGCCTTGTCTCATTTCTCTCTTTTTTTTTTTTTTGGGTTTAAAGATTTTAGCTTGAAAACTTCATGGACATTTTATTGATGTAGCATTGCATATTTTGTTTAGTTCACTTATCTTTTCTCTTTCATTCTCTTTTTTCGGGTTATGGTGTCTGCAGTGTAAGGATGTGTTGGTTATGCTTTATGGCTCTTCTATGCTTCATTGTTTTTAGATGCAAATAGAATATGATCCTTTGGGTTGCGACCCAACACATCAGATTTTGTTGCTTCTACTAGCTATAAAGATGGGAGGTCTTATTTGAGTAATTCAGCAAGTGAGGCTGTCTCAGGTTAAAGAAGCATACTGCATTAGAAGGATGAAGTTTGTATTAATAAAATAATCTAGAATGACCAAATCTTGCAATTCAGTTTATTGTTTGATGCATATTGCAATATTTCTTTAGTTGCTTCACCTTGAAGAATGCGTTAGGACTGATTCTTATCCTTGGATTTTACAGGATGGTCATCCTCCCCTTGGTTGGTCCGATACTTTTGCATATCTTGTCTTGCCCGTACTGTTGGTTGTCTCTCAGTACATCTCTATTCAAGTTATGCAACCATCTCAACAGGTTGGTCATTTCTAGTCTCCTTTTATGCAGGACAAAAGAAATAGCCCCTCTCCTTCTGCATTTGTGATGATTTCCTTCAACTCCATTGCTTTCTTCTCTTGTTGTTTAACCTCATTTCGTTTTGTTATTTTGAGGTTACCTATACCATACATGGTAAATGTACCATCTTGTGACCTGTGTTCACATTTGTATTTCAATCCAATTATTAGATACATGGTTTATTTACTCTTGTACCTTGTGTCAACATGCATTCAATTCCATTTGTTAGACTGTAATGATTATGCTCGTAAATTAAGTCAGGTTCCTGTTTATCCAACCTCTGAATATTTGTTGTAATACAACCATTGCACCTTCTTAGAGTTGGCTGGTTCATGAATGGCTTCTACATTGAAGTCCTCATACTTCTAAATTGTGGTTATGTATTATGAATAATATTCACTTGCTACCTTTCCAAGTGTTGGGCATGTTGTTGGTTCATGAAGTTATCAATATTTTATGAAGAAAAAACTGATGGTGTTTGACCTTTGTATTGTAAAATGTAACCTTGACTCGAGATGGTGTTCTTTGCTACTCTTTATGCTTCATATCTCTTATTTCACCCCCTCTTAACTTGAGAACTGAATTTGGTTGTTATTGCAAAGTATATTGTCTGGTTAGCTTATTCATTCTGACTATCAATTCTTTAATTCTGTCGGCCAGTTAGTGGTTGATTAGATTAGACTCTCACTAAGATGTCAATTTATAGCACTTATCTTCTAAATAAACCATTTTCATTTTATTTTTGTTCTTTTTTCCTGTTTAGTATCTAATCCCTTTTTAATTAATTTCCAGAGTGATGATCCAAATGTGAAGAATTCTCAAGCAATAACCAAGTTTCTCCCTCTAATGCTTGGTTACTTTTCACTGTCAGTTCCTTCTGGTCTGAGCCTATATTGGTAACCACTACTCGTTTGGAAACAGCAGTTTTTTCCTCCTATTTTCATTTTCTTTTATCCAATTTATTGACCACTATTGTTCTCCCACACTCAATAATCTCTCAGAAGTCTTATGCAGGTTCACAAACAACATACTTAGCACCGCTCAACAAGCATGGCTTCAGAAGTTTGGGGGTGCAAAAACTCCAGCGCTGAAATTAAGTGATGATACTTCTAGGAAAGAGCAACCTGGGGGTGCAAAAATTCCAACCCTGAAATTAAGTGATCAAACTTCTAGGAAAGAACAACCTCAAACTCAGAAACAAGTCTCTGAAACAACAATAACTAAAAAGAAAGACGAGAATTCTACATCAGATTGGCCCCGCCAGGGTGACAGGTTAGAAAGACTTGTTGACCTTGTTTGGAGGTGAGAAGTTGGTGGTTAGGACTTCATTGTTATTTATTATCTGCAGGTTTAAACAGTTAAAGGAACAAGAAGCAAGAAAACGGCAACAGAGGGAGGAGGAGGAGAAGAGGAAAGCTGAAATAGCTGCCAATAAGAAAGAAGAGAAGTCAGTTGAGATAGAAAATAGTATCAGAACTGACTCTGTTAATGGTGATTCTATCTCTAAGAGTCTAAATGCTTCCACTTCTGAATATTATCGTATCGTAAATGGTGATAGTGCTTCCTCTGAAGTGAAGGAAGATGAAAGAAAACAGATTGGTGAAATTTCAGATGATCACAGCCGTGGAGTGGATCAGCATATTTCTGAGGAACAAAAGAAGGTAAAATTAGCTCTTTTGGTTCAAAACTAAACTTCAATATCTGTGACAGATATCACTTGCATCAAATTGATATTGTTGTTTGCTATTCACGCAAACTTATTGGCTTCTATATTTCTCCTTTGGGAAGTCAAAAGTTGAAAGTAATATACTTGTATGCAAGTGAATGTAGGATTATGGTATTGTTAATTGACCTAGTTCTGATTATAGATTTCCATTCCCACTTTCAGGGCGAAACTGTAACTTCTACCAGAGCTACGGATAACAAACTTCCACTTGAAGATGTACAAGAAGACAGAACTGGATAAGCAACTTAAACAAAAGGCTATACATTTTACAAGCTTATTTGGTACTCCACCCATACTTGAGTCGGCTGAAGTTCATCAGGAACTTGCGACATCTCTAAACGCGCTGCTATTATTGTGTTTGCAGCTTGGAGGGACCTGGTTCTGAGACAAGATTTTACTTTTGGAAGCTGCAAAGTTGTAAATTATGATGTTCAAAATGGCAATCGCTGCGGATTCTTTAACGAGCATAGTTGGATAAAAGATCTGCTTTAGTACCTAAAAAAGGTTAGCATCATAGGTTTGATATTAAAATAGCATATACCGCCAAACCAGAAAGTAGAATTGTTGCAGAGCAATGCTATATTGCGTCAGATTTGCATCTCAATGTGTTGGGGGCCCCATTTTTCTTTTTCTTTTTACTTGTCTGCAATAATAAATGGAAGTGAGATGACGAATTTTCTTGCTCTACCATACAACTTGGAAGTAACATGTATATCCCATAATATAAATGATACCCCACTTCCTTCGTCCGGCCCTAGGACATTGCTTTATTGGTAGAAGCATAGCGCGCATATTACAAATTTGAATTCCGGTGTCTATATGGAGAAGGGTAAAGGGTTGGATTCATTATGAATTCTGGTGTCCGTATGGAGAAGGGTAAAGGGTTGGATTCATTATGAATCGTGTTTCGAATTGTGCCCCGTAGTTGGCCCTTACAAAAGTTAAAGAAGGACGCTTTCCTCGTCCAGTAAAACATTAAACTTTACGTGTTTGTGTTTTGGGTTATACTTACAAAGGACCATAAGTATCTGGAATTCCAATGTTCAATTATTTTGTGGAAATAACTTAAGGTTCCAAAACTTTCGGCTATTATCTCAAAAGAAGACTTTTTCTTTTCTTTCTTAAAAGAAGACTAGTTTATGATAATCATTGGGACGTTAGTAATTGTAACTCTTGTTATCATGACTTGCCGTGTACGTATATGCAAAGTGCTGTACCCAACGCATATTCTCATTGTTCCTCTAAATAAATGGTTGTGCCAAATGCCAATTATAGTACGGAAAAAATCAAAAATATCCCTGTACTTTTGGAAATTGTTTAAATATACTCTAAATCGAACCGTAACCGTACCGAAAAAATAGCTTATTGGCTAATTAGTATCTGGTTCGGGGTAACGGTTGGTGAAAGGATTGAAGTTTCACTATTAACGGCTTAACGGTTTGGAGGGGGGGGGGGGGGGGGGGGGGAGACGAATTTTGTTTGGGG
>ML272798.1:8868-22141 GCA_005239495.1 Nicotiana undulata | reverse complement strand
TTTAATTTTTTTTTTTTAACCTAGTTTGGATTTTAAAAAGAGAGGGGTTTTTTTAAGAAAAAGTGGGGGGGGGGGGTTGTTTTATCTGCATGCTATGTTCTTAATAAAGTCCCTCATAAGATATCGATAAAACCCCGCATGAGTTATGGAAAGGGTTTTCTCCTAACTTGAAAATTCTGAAAGTGTGGGGGTGTTTGACTAAAGTTGGTCTTCCTTAATTTAAACAAGTAATTGTTGGATCCAAGACTTCGGATGCTATTTTCATTGGTTATGCTCAAAATAGTGCTGCATATAGATTTATGTCTTTGAATGATAGTTCTATTTGTGAATCTAGAGATGCAAATATTTTTGAGCATGTTTTTCCATTGAAAAATAATGTGCTTAGTGATGTGACTAATAATGCTTCTACATCTATGTCTGTTAATTCTCGTAGTGTGCCTTCTTCTAGTGTTACTGCTAATGAGCATGAAAATGAACTTAGAAGGATTAAGAGGCGTAGAATTGAAGCTAGTTATGGTCCTGACTTTATCATTACTTTCTTGACTGAAAATATTGATCTTGATGTTTTGAAGGATGAATTAGTGTCTATCTATTTAATAGAAGAAGACCCTAACACTTATAATGAAGCAATGAGGTCAACAAATGCTAGTTTATGGAAATAGGCCATTAAAAGTGAATTAGACTATAGTTTCTAATCACACTTGGGACTTGTCTAATTTTCCTAAAGGTTGTAAACCCATAAGTAGCAAGTGAATATTTAAGAAGAAATTGAGACCTGAAGGTACAATTGAGAAATATAAGGCTAGACTTGTTATTAGGGGTTTTAACCAAAAGAAAGGCATTGATTATTTTGACACTTATTCTCGTGTGACTAAGATAGAGACTATTAGAACTCTTGTTGCTTTAGTCGCTATCCATAATTTAGTGACACATCAAATGGATGTTAAAACCGCTTTCCAAAATGGTAATTTAGAGGAAGAGATATATATGTCTCAACCTGAGGGATTTGTGATCCAAGGACAGGAGAATAAAGTATGCAAATTGAGAAAATCTCTGTATGGTCTAAAGCAACCACCTAAGCAATGGTATAAAATATTTAATAGCACATTAGTGGGTAATGGTTTTGTTGTTAATGCATCTGATACTTGTGTTTATTCCAAAGTGATAGGATCCGATTGTGTTATTATATGTCTATATGTAGATGGCATGTTAATCTTTGGCCCTAATGTGAATGTTGTTAATGAGACTAAGAATTTTTTGTCTTCTAAATTTGAAATGAAAGATCTTGGAGAAGCAGCTGTGATTTTAGGGATTAAAAATCAAAAGAACTTTTAATGGGTTTTCATTATCTCAGTCTCATTATATTGAGAAAATGTTGAAAATGTTTAATAGTTTTGATGTAGCACCTGTGAGAACTCCTTATGATCCTAGAATACACTTGAGAAAGAATATGGAATATAATGTTTCTCAAACTGAATATGCTAAGATAATTGGCAGTGTAATGTTTCTCATGAATTATACACGACCTGATATTGCTTATGTTGTTAGTAGATTGAGTAGATATACTCACAACCCAAGTAGTGAACACTAGAATTGCTCTTCATTGTTTGCTAAGGTATTTGAGAAGTACTATGGATTGGTGTTTGCATTTTAATAAATTTCATGCTGTTTAGAAGGATTTTGTGATGCAAACTGGGTTACTGGCAATGATGAAGTTAGCTTCACTAGTGGCTATGTGTTTACTTTGGGTGCAAATGCTATTTCATGGATGTCTTTAAAACAGACTTGTATAGCACGATTTATTATGGAGTCTGAATTAATTGTTCTTGAGTTGGCAGGGCAAGAGGCCGAGTGGTTGATAAACTTATTGGCAGACGTGCTTTTATGGGGAAGACAAGCTTCACCAGTTTCTATACATTGCGACTCACAGGCAGCAATTGGAATTGCCAAAAATAGTGTGTACAATGGAAAAAGAAGACATATTCGCATTAGATATGGTGCGATAAAACAATTGTTGAAACATGGTGTTATTTCCTTGGAATATGTAAGATCTGAAAGAAATTTGGCGGATACTTTAACCAAGGGCTTGGCAAGGAGAGTTATCCTTGAAACGTCGAGGAGGATGGGGCTAAATCCCATGGATTGGGGAAGTATGGTGGATACCCGTTTGTGGTCAAATGAAGCCATATGAGACCTCAATATGCACTACATTTCCTATCCCTATGGTATGTGGTAGTGCTTTATAAGGTTGGACTTATTTTGCTCTTAATGATTCCATAGCCTTAAGGTGGTCTATATGTAGATAGACTTGATGGAATCACCTACGTGAGTGTAAAGGTGTGGTCGCCTTTTATGAAAGACTTGGGATGTCTTTCTAGAGCATTCATGAGACCCAAGGTATGTGCATGACCATAAAAGCACATTGTTAGTATCGCGGAGTTTGCATAAAATTAAGGATATAGTATGTGTTGTGGGGGTCTCAACTAATGTTCATTCATTTCAAGAGTACTTCACTTTGTGGATGTTAGTTATTGCCTTATTTCACTACGTGACAATTCAAATCGAAAGATATTGACATTTAAGTACATGTTCCTTCTTTTGCCCAGAATTGTTCTTATTCTATTTTTGTATTTGCATTAGTGGGAGATTGCTGGTATTATTAATCTTGTTAATACAAAGCCAAAGATTTATTTGTGGTCCTTTTTCTTTCTTTACTTCTTTCTCTTTTGTGAAAGACAAAGTGACCCTCATTGGTTGTCCCACATTGGTTGTGGAAAGTCATTTCCTTCTCTTTATATTGAATTGCTCTTTGTTGGGATTGTAAAGATCTAGTAAAAGGGAATGGTCTCACGCACATGAGAAAATTGGTCTTGAAGGCAAAACGGGTTGATTTGCCCCCCTGCACGCGAGATATACGTGAGGCCTCGTCCAAATCTGGTTTTGCTAAAATTATTTCTTCATTTTTTTGAGCTAACCACAAAAGTGTCTATATACATGCTTACTAGAATATGTCCAAATTCATTCTCTTTTGAATTGAATTTTGTAACGTTTGTAACAACTATAATTTAATTTGTTGTAACTGCTACTTGAATTCTTGTAACTCCTACTTGAATTCTGTAACAACTTTTATTTCATAACCCCCAAATTAAATTCTCCTTCTTGTAACAAATCTAGTATCTTATCTATATTAGGAGCTGTTTTGTGAAGTTTTAAAATACAGAAAAAGAAAAAAACACCTTCAACTTTCTTCTTGTTCAACTGAATATTGGCAAATTGTTTTGTGCAAATTCCAAACTTCCAGCCGCGAGTGCACGTGTTTGGAGGTGTTGTGGAACCTTGGGGAGCGACCGGCCTTGGCGATTTGCACCTAGCCGGGCCAAAATTACTTTCAAAGAAGTGGCTTGCCACGACACAGTATTTTTTGATAAGATGTTTCCCTCTTTTTCTTAGTCAATATTATCTACTCATTTTTCTTACACTCTACAGTGACTACTGACAAGAACTGTCATGGTTAACTAGTAATAAGAATTAACAAAAAATAACAGAAGTGGTAGTATACATGAACTAATTCATATCAAATAAACACCCACAATCACTTACACAAAGCTGGTTTGATCTTATAGGAGTAATAAATTTATTAGTGAGTTGTTTCTCAATTATCGTATAATAAAGATATCATATAAGCAAATCAAGAATTGTGTTTACCCTAAAATCTGAGTAACAATTAAACTTATAATGAGGTCTTAAAGATATGTGATTTAGTCCAATACTAACCGATAAGAAGGAAGATAAATATTTGAATTAAGTGAGTAAGATAGATCAAACCAATGTATTAGCAAGCCTCGACCTCGAGCCAAGATAGCCTCGAGAAGGACTCAGATGAACAATAAAGTAAAGTAAAGAGAATATAATAAATCTAAATTATGATGAGAGATGAGCACAAAAGTAAGAGTGTATATATTCTTTGCCAATGATTGATGATCTTTACAAATGAATGAGCCCCCCTTTATATAATAGGGGAGTCCCAAATATGGTACATTCCTATTTCTGGAAAGGAATCTAATTTATATAGCTGTCTAACCCCCTTGTACGAATTCATACAAATCTGTTATGGGATTTACGCCTTGATCTTTGTGCCATTGCAGAAATCCCGCCCATTCCGCTTTAAACCCATAACGACATTATCCCGAGGAAGGCCACACTCGACCCTAGTATCATGTGCTTCGTTCTTCGAGCCTTGCACTTCATAGTCAAGTTCGAGTTCCGCCTATTGGTCTCGCTTGACCTAGTTCAAACTCGGGCTCGGAGTGGCTCCTCGACCTCACAAAATCGGGCTCACCTGATTTTGACCGTATATAGATAGTCCCCGTGTTTATTAGAATAAAATTATAAGAAAAGATTTGAGTCTCGACTTTCTGAAGTCCCAGATAATGACATCATCCTCGTGATGTAAGCGTTCGAAGTGACTTGGATCATCCCGTCGGTACGTTTTCCCAAAACATTAAATGCGCGTCAGTGTTGGTCGACCACTAGCGCCACTGAACGGTCACTGATTTCCTATAAATACTCGGTTACTCACCTCATTAAGGACTTTTACTTCCATTTACAACTCCCATAATCTCTTCTTCTTTCTATCTTCTCTCCTTCCGCAGTTCTTCCGCCTTTTCAACGCTAAAATCTGTCAAATCTTATTTCCTTTCGCTTCTCTCAACCAGAATCAATGGCTAAAAACTATAAAATTATTCCTCAAAAAGAGGGAACTTCCTCCCGTCCAGCCGGCGATAAGGCGCTGGCCCTTCACGAGAACGTTCATGGTGGCTGTACCCTATAGAAAGACTTCATCGTTGAGAATCCGTTCGATGTTCCCAGTCAGTGTGAGCATGCTTCGAGATATATCTATTCGATAACGGAGGCCCACACCGATGCCATGGAAAAGGACTGTGGCTGGGGGAAGGGGTCGTGGTACAGATCCTCACCCAAGAGGAGAACATTACTACCCACGTGGAGGGGTTTTTAAGTGTGTACACTTACCCCTTCACGTTGGCCCCCCTCGATCCAATAGTGATCGACTTCTGCAAAAGGTACCAAGTTACTCTTGCCCATATTCACCTGTCTTTCTGGCTAATAGTGATAATGTTTTGATACTTTACCAGGGACGAGGGGCTCGAGTTCACCCTTAGACACCTCATATGTATATACCGGCCTCAACGTTTCTGAGGTTTGATCAAACTCCAACGCCGGTCGACCAAATCTTTCTTTGCCAACAATGATGAGGATAGGGATCGAGGCTGGATGAGCTAGTTCATTCGAGTGAGGACCACTGATGTCATCCCCGAGGAGAAAATGATGTTCACCGAGAAGTGGAACTTTGACCGTAAGTGGGGCCCGTTTCTTTAGCAGTTTTCTGCATATTTACTAAATTATGCATAATGTTCTTTCCTTTATTTGCAGCGGTCCCTTGGATGCCTCATGCGGTCCCCAATCTCGAGGATTGGGTCTGGAAGCTAGCCGCCACCTCCTCATATGACAAACGCAAGTGGCGTGACTTGTCGAAGGGCAAGTGGGAAGCCAAACACCATGGTAAGATCTCTGCTACTTCCTTCTTTATCGGGGATTCTTCTTTTCTAACACTTAGATTTTATTTATGCATTGGAGATTTCTCCAAAATGAGGCCGGCCCCTTCTAAGGAGAAGATCGAGTCCCCGGTCTCAAAATTGAAGAAAAACAATAAGAGAAAAAAAAGGTTCGAAGCCTGAAGACCCATAAAATAAAGCGGGGCATGTTCGGAGACGCAGGAAGAACGTCGTCATCAATGTGGACATAGACTCAGTCCACCAGTTCTTGGATGACGAAAACGATGAGGTCGAGGATTCGACCCTGGTGACCCGAACTAAAAAATCAACCGAGACTGCCAAACACATCCACACCGAGATTCCTCTTTGTGATGAAGGGACCCTGGGAGAAGATAAGGACAAAGACCTCGAGTCGCCTGACGTCGTGGTCGTTTCTCAACCTTCGGTAAGCACGCCAAAAGGGGAAAATTTTGAAGCCCCTGCAATCGATCAGAGCGCCTCGAGGGATCCTCCCGAGGCTATGACGACATGTCACTCCCCATCGTACCATCTTACTCCGAGGACGCCATTAAAGAAGCCCCGGCCCTGAAAACGCATGACTTGGGCGGACTCCCTGGTGAGGATGATCCTTTCCAGAGTTGTTTCGCTGGATTTGATGATGCCGATCTTGTCAATGCGTCTTCGACCTTCAAAGAAGCCCAACGTCTCTTCTCTACGGTAGGCCTTAACTCTTAATGTTGCAATCTCCTTTTTTCCATTTTACTTCAACTGATCATTTCTTTTCTTTGTAGGCCTTTACCAAGTTTAAGGCCGAGTTGAGCCAGTGTGAGGCTGAGCTGAATAGATCCCCGGGTGAAGAAAAACCTTGAAGCTCCTTTGTGATCAAAAGAAGAAGGAGCTCAAAGGCCTTCGAGCAGAGTTGACCCAGGCTCGAGAATATGAGGCTGAGCTGGACAAGCAGGTAACTATAGTTTTGAAAGAGTATGGCCTGTCCCAACCGTGGAAGCTAACTCTTTGATGTCTCAGCTGCAGTAAAAGGTGGAGATGATGGAGGGGCTTCAAGGCGAGGTTGATCGGGTTAATGCCTAGTGCAACCAATAGAAGGAAAAAATGGACCTTCTTGCTGCGGGGAAGGAAGTTGCACAAACCAAACTGGCAGTGGCCGAGGCTCAGATCAGTAGTGTCAAAGAGAGAAGTTCGACCCAAGCCGAAAAGATTGCTGAGCTCGAGGATAAACTTTCCAAGGTCGAAACCGAAGTTGCTGAAGCCCGGGCCGAGACTAAGAAGACTCAGATTACGGCCGATAAAACTGCTGCCGTATATTTATGGGACAACGAAGCTGCTCAAACAGAGCTGAGAGAAGTTGTTGATCGGGAAAAACGAAGTAATGACTTGGCTAGGTGCCGGTCTCAGAGAGAGACTCTCGAGGAGATTCACGCCAGGGGATTCGACCTCACTAAAGAGATTGCCCAAGCAAAGGCAGATGAAGCTGATTCCATGTTTTTCCTCTCCTCCGATGATGATGATAATACCGAAGGCAGACAAGGCGGGTCCAAGAATGAAAAGGGGATCGAAGAAGAGACCACTCCCGATGAAGAGGCTGCCCCCGAGGGAGAAACAGTTCCAGGAGGAGAAGCACCCCCGAAGAGGGGGGGGGGGGGGGGGGGGGGGATGCTCCCTTGGTGTAGATAGGAACTTCCCTTTTGTATTTTCTTTTTTTCTGAACTGTTGTACATATCACCCTTTGAATATATAAGAAGAAATTTCCCTGAATGTTTCCTTAGTATTTTTTTTCCTTTATAATTTCTTGCAATAATTTCCTCCTTCGAACGTTGTATTCGAGATTCTATCTCGGATGATCCCTTTGAAGTTGCCGGGGTTGGGTTCGAATAAGATTCGAACCTTTGGGATATATACCCTTAGTGCCGAATGATGACAGGTTTTCGAGCCATAGTAAAAAATGTTTGTTTGGGCTCGGGGTGATCGAACCCTTAGGTTTGGATGGGTTGAAATATCGAACCCTTAGTGTGTCGACCCTTAGGCTATTTTATATTGGCCCATAGGCTCTTTAGTCAGGCCAGTTTGGCCTCTAAAAGAGTCTATAATTTTTCCCTTTTCGGCAAAAAGACTTAGTGAAGATTTCCCGTGCCTTAGCGTATTATTTATAACCATTAGGTTCTTCGAGGTTTCGACGATCGGAACCCAGATTTTTGTTAGCTTGTTGAGATGATTTAACATCTCAAAGGCTGATGTTATCGAAGCCTTTAAATTATTTGAGGGCTGACATTATCGAAGCCCTTTTTTACTTTGCCGAGGGTAGCCTTATTTAACCATTTTTCAAAGTATTTGAAGGTCTTTAGTTTATGGCGGAAGTCGGACGTCTCCGGACCGCATTATTTCAGCCGTAGACTTTACATATGACCGTAGTCTTTAATATGGTCGTAGCCTTCGGGCATGTCTCTTGGACTTGTTTCCCGATAGCATTTCGAACTTGTTTGAAATGTTAGTCCCCGAGTTTGACGGCCTTGGCCTTTTCGTCAAGGGATGCCTCTTTGAGGTCTTATGAGCTCGAGTTTACGTAACTCAAATAAATCAAATGTGTTGACTGTTGATGACAGTCCCCGAGTATGGAGCTCATTTTTGGCTCTTGAGACTTTTCTCATATATAATTACAAGTATGGATCTTGTATAATAGCGAATTTCTTCAAGACACAAAGTGTTTAATAGAGAAAGGATTCTTCTTTAAATAACTCATACATGCGTACATGTTTTGTCGTCGGGGCTCGGTTATTCTATATGGACACGGTTCCTTCGGCTGTTTGTCCCATTGTAAAGTTTTCCTATCGATGCCCTCTTAAGCGTGAAGTATTTTCCTCGATATGTTAGTCCCTGAGGGTGATGCCCCCCCATTATTCGAGGTGTATTGAAAAGAAGCCTTGGATACTGTTGAATTCTCCTTAGGTAGCACATAGTTGTTGCCTCGTTAAAAACCTTGCCGGAAAAAACCCATTTGGGATAAAACCCGATCTAAGGGAAAAAGATTACAACACATGCTTTAAAACCTAAGGTCTTCGTGTAAAAGGGGTATCTCGACGTCTTCGATCGAACACCTGCAATGAGTTAGTTTTGAATACAAATATAAAAAGGAGAAGATCATACCTTAGTAATAATATCATTTGAGTAGTGATACATTCCAATTGTTTGGAAATTGTTCGCCTTCCATTGTGCTAGGTTTGTAGGATCCTTTTCCAATAACTCAGATGACTCGATATGGTGCTTCCCAGTTTGGGCCTAGTTTCCCTTCATTCGGGTCTCGAGTATTGAGGGTGACTTTCCTTAGAACTAAGTCCCCGACTTTGAAGTGACGAAGGTTGGCCCTCTGTTATAATAGCTCCCGATCCTGCTTTTGTGCGGCCATTCGAACAAGTACATCTTCTCATTTTTCATCCAGTAGTTTGAGGCTAGTGTTCATAGCCTCATGATTTTATTCCTCGGTTGCATGCTGAAACCTTAGGCTAGGTTCCCTGACCTCGACTAGAATTAACGCTTCAGAACCATATACCAAAGAGAACAGGGTTTCTCCCGTGCTGGACTTTGATGTCGTTCGATATGCCCAAAGGACCTCGGGTAAAACCTCTCTCCATTTCCCTTTAGTTTCACTCAACCTTTTCTTCAAGTTTTGAATAATAGTCTTGTTTGTGGACTCAACCTAGCCATTTGCGCTTGGGTGATATTGCGTCAATAAGATCCTCTTTATTTTGTGATCTTTGAGGAACTTTGTTACCTTGCTGCCGATGAATTGCTTCCCATTGTCGCATACAATTTCAGCGGGTATCCCGAACTGGTACATGATTTGATCCCATATGAAGTCTATGACTTCTTTTTCTCTTATTTTCTCGAAGGTATGTGCTTCCACCAATTTGGAAAAGTAGTCAATCATAAACAAAATGAATTTAGATTTATCTGGTGCCGTTGGCAGGGGGACGACGATGTCCATCCCCCATTTCATGAATGGCCACGGGGATAAGACTTAATGGAGTTGTTCACCGGGCTGATGGATCATCGGTGCAAACCTTTGGCATTTGTCACATTTTCGAACAAACTCCTTAGTGTCTTTCTCCATGCTATCCCAGTAATACCCAACTCTAATAATTTTGTGGACCAAAGAGTCAGCACCGGAGTGGTTCCCACAAGTGCCTTAGTGGATTTCTCGTAAGGCATAATCGGTGTCCCCCGGTCCTAAGCATATATCCAATAGTCCATTGAATGTCCTCATGTACAACATTCTGTTTTCATCTAGTGCGAATCGGGCTGCTTTAGCTTGTAAGGCTCTCGACTCTTTAGGGTCCGCATGGAGCTTTCCGTGCTTCAAATAATCAACATATTTATTCCTCCAATCCCAGGTCAAACTTGTAGAGTTTATCTCAGCATGACCTTCCTCGACCACAAACCTCGACAACTGGACAACAGTCCCCGGGACAACATCATATTCTTCGATTGATGAACCCAAATTTGCAAGTGCGTCGGCCTCACTGTTTTGCTCCCTAGGTATATGGTCCAACATCCACTCCTTGAAGCGGTGCAATGTCACCTGTAACTTGTCTAAATATCTTTGCATCCTATCATCTCGAACCTCAAAGCTTTTGTTCACTTGGTTCACCACCAACAGAGAGTCACATTTGGCCTCGATGACCTCTGCCCCCAGGCTTTTGGATAATTCGAGACCTGCAATCATGGCCTCGCACTCGGCCTCATTGTTAGTTAATCTTGAAGTTTTGATAGATTGTCTAATAGTGCTACCGGTAGGTGGTCTCAAGACAATGTCGAGCCCGGACCCTTTCACATTTGAGGAACCGTCTGTGAAGAGGGTCCATACACCTGATGGTGTACCCGACTTTAGTAGTAGTTCCTTTTCTACTTCGGGTACAAGGATAGGAGCAAAATCAGGCACGAAGTCCGCTAGGATTTGAGACGTGATAGTTGTTCGGGGTTGATATTCAATATCGTACCCACCGAGTTCGATGGCCCATTTGGCCAATCGGCCCGATAACTCGGGCTTGTGCATAATGTTTCGAAGTGGATAAGTAGTTAACACACATATAGGGTGACATTGGAAATATGACTTCAATTTTCTAGATGCACTTATTGATGCATGTGCTAATTTCTCTAAATGCGGATACCTGGTTTCAGCGTATCCTAAGGTTCGACTTACATAATAAACAGGTAATTGTGTACCTTGCTCTTCTCAAACTAGCACGCCACTTACCGCTACCTCGACACAGCCAAGTACAAGTATAGGCTCGATAGGTACCGCTTTAATTACTATAACGCTTGCTGACATTTCGGAGTCCATGCAAAATCATTCTTCTTTTTGATCAAAGAGAAGAACCTGTGACTCCGATCTGACGACCTCGAGATAAATCGGTCCAAAGCAGTTATCCGTCCGGTTAGCCGCTGTACGACTTTCACAATGTCCACGACGGTAATTTCTTCGATGGCTTTAATTTTGTCAGGGTTGATCTCGATCCCCCTATTTGACACCATGAAACCCAGGAACCTTCCCAAGCCGACTCTGAAAGTGAATTTCTCGGGGTTGAGTTTCATGTTGTATTTTTTAGAACCTCGAACGTTGCCTGCAAATGAGTCAAACGATCCTCTGGGCACAGGGACTTAACTAGCATGTCGTCAATGTAAACTTCCATTGATTTACCTATCTGTTTCTCGAACATTTTATTAACTAGGCCTTGGTATGTAGCTCCCGCATTTTTTAGCCCGAAGGGCATTACATTGTAACAATATGTTCCATACTTGGTGATAAACGAGGTCTTTTCCTGGTCCTCTGGGTTTATGTGAATTCGATTGTACCCGAAGTAGGCATTGAGAAAGGTAAGGATCTCGTGGACGGACGTGGCATCGATCATACGATCGATGTTAGGCAGCGGAAATGAATCTTTGGGGCATGATTTGTTCAAATCTTTGTAATCTAATCACATTCTAAGTTTGTTTCCTTTTTTAGGAACTGCGACCACATTGGCTAACCATTCAGGGTATTTCACTTCCCTAATGGAACTTATTTTGAGAAGTTTAGTTACCTCGTCCTTGATGAACGCATGTTTTACCTCAGACTGGGCCTTCTCTTTTGCTTTACCGGTTTAAACCTGGGGTCGAGACTTAGCCGATGTGTTGTTACCTCCGTCGGGATCCCTGTCATGTCTAAATGGGACCAAGAAAAACAATATCTGTTATTGATAAAGAATTGAATGAGTGTTTTCCTGAGTTCGGGGGTCAATCCCGTTTCCAGGTATACCTTCCGTTTGGGTAGACGCTCGATCAATATCACCTGCTCCAGCTCATCGATCGTTGACTTCGTTGCATCTGATTCCTCGGGAACCACAAAATCTCGAGGGTAAGGAAATCCTCTTCCTCGTCCTCGATTACCTGTTCCTCGGGCTCGATCGAGGTTGTGGACGGTGATTTCTATTTAGCTATCTGCTTGTCTTTGATGTTCGATTTATCTAAAGTTGGAGGTGCTGGTGTCAAATCATGAACTGCAAACATCTCATCCGCTGCGTGCTTCTCCCCGTACGCTGTTTTCACACCATCTTTTGTCGGAAACTTCATCATTTGATGGAGTGTTGATGGTACCGCCCTCATGTTATGCATCCACGGCCTTCCAAGAAATGCATTGTACCTTATGTCACCTTTGATGACATAAATCTCCCTCTTCGTTGTTTCACTAGCCATGTTGAAGCCGTTCAGGACTCAAGATGCAAGCAAAATTTGATCCAGCAGTCCGAGCTGCTCAACGACCCTCGACCTTATTGTGTTTGCCGAGCTACCTGGATCCACGAGAACACGTTTAACTTCAATTTAATTTAGTAAAATAGAAATTATCAGGGCGTCGTTGTGCGGATGAGAGAGGACTTCTTTCTCCTCTTCGTTGAATGTAAGGGTGCCTTCGGGCACATAATCTCGGGTTCGTTTCTCCCTTGTAATTGACACTTTGGTGCGTTTGAAAACAAGTCCCTGTGGGATGTCGACCCGACCAATGATCATGTGGATGATATGCTGAGGTTCCTATTGCTCATTCTTTCTATTGGTGTCTCTTTCCCTAAAGTGATTTTTAGCCCTGTCACTGAGGAATTCTTGAAGACGGCCTTTGTTGAATAACCAAACTGCCTCTTATCTCAACTGTCTACAATCCTTAGTTCTATGGCCATGTGTACCATGATATTTACACATTAAGCTAGGGTTCCTCTGAGAAGGGTCAGTTTGTATAGGTCTAGGCCATCTGGTGTCTTTAATCCTTCCAATGGCTGAAACGATGCCCAAGGCGTCGACGCTGAAGTTGTACTCTGAAATCGAGGTGCTTCAGCTGGTACAGTGTGTTTATCAAACCCATTATTACTCATGAGTCCCCGAGGGTTCTTCCCTCGATCGATTCTTCGATCACTCCAGGATGAATTACATCCTGACTCGCTATTCCTTCGCTCTGCAACATATGGCTGATACCGTTCCTTGTTGGACCTCGGTTCCCTATCGGTATCCCTTGAATCTTTCACTGCCAATCTATTTAGGTAGACTGAACCTGAGGGTGCTCCCAACTGGTCATCCTCGATCCTAATCTTTGACTGATATCGATTGTGCACGTCCGCCCAAGTCACGGGGAGGGGGGGGGGGGGAACTCAATAAAGTTTTTT
>MDKH01109834.1:0-13042 GCA_005239495.1 Nicotiana undulata | reverse complement strand
GTAGTTATCGGGGTTGTATATGTATTGGGCCTAGCTGTGGTTCATCTTGTTTCTACGGCCTTACCCCATGTTGTTATTGTATTTCGCACTTTCATTGTTATTGTTGTTCGTTGGCTTGCCTAACCCCACCGTTAGGCGCCATCACTACCTGGACTGGTTTTGGGTCGTGACACATCTTGTCAAGGAGTTTTACACAAATTTGGCCTTTCTTAAGAAGGACAACAAGGCAACCATGGTGAGGAATCTCACTGTGCCTTTTGATGGGGCGGCATTGAATGCATATCTGGAGGTTGATGATGTAGATGAGACACAGTACCTAGAAAAGTTGGGTGCGGGTGATGAGGCCCGTCATTGGCTAGCAGAGCACTTGGCTATCCCAGGTGAAGCCCCTTACTGGTTGCAATCTTGGAAGACAATTTTGAGGAGAACGTTTAATTTTGAGGCCAAAGGTTGGGAGACATTTGTGTGTAGCTGGCTAGACCCCACATTCCATGAGAACTCTATTCCTCTCCGGCGGGCTGTGTTGATTGATTCTATAATGGCTGGGTACCCGGTTAATATTGGGAATGTCATGTCCACCATCATCCACCGGGTGGTAAATAAAGGTGATAGAGCTTACCCCTTACCAAACTTCCTGACCATGTACTTTGAGGACGAAGGAGCAGAAAAGAGGAATTTTGACACGAAGGTGAAGCCCAAAGCTTCGTTCTCTTGGTACGATCTTGAGAGTGCTGACAACCCAAAGAGAAAGAAGTTCAAGGGTAAGTCCATTGCTTCCACTAACCAGTCTGAAGAGCCAGTGGTTGTAGTGGAATCGTCTCAGCCCGAGTAAGCCATCTAAGAGAGTGCTCCAGGACCCTCCACTTCAGCTGACCCATGCATTCCTGCATCTCGGGCATATCCTTTGAATGCGCACAGACTGAGCCAGTCACTTGCCAGTATCAACAACTGGATGTAGGCAGCTACTTCTAAGCTGTCTGTACTTTCTACATCTGTGGCAGCCCAGGCTGCTCCCCCTCCGCCACAGGTACCCCAGTCACTTGAGGATTCTCTCAAGGAACTTCTGGCCAACCAGAAGAAAATCCTTGACAACCAGAAGAAGATTCTGGATGCTGTTGACTCCCACGAGAAGGCATTAAAGGAGCTTGCAAAGGAGACAAAGAGGCTAAAGAAGACCCGTGCATCAAAGGAGTCAGTGAAGGAGCTGAGGAAGGAGGTGGACAAGCTGAAGGAAGACCACCTTCCATTGGACTTGTTGCTTCAGGACCCTGCTGCCCAGCCTGAGCAAGAGCCAGAGATTGAGAGTCCAGCCAAGAGAAGGAGAGTGTTGCCACGTACAGAGGGCCTAGTGATAGAGTTGGCACACCCACCGGCACAGGCCTAGACTACAGAGGAGGTGCAGGTTCAGGTCTAGATCCAGCCGGAGGCACAGGGCTCTGTGGACCAGTCACAGGTTCCTCCACAGTCCACAGACCCCGGGACCCACATTGAGGATCCTACACAGGCAGAGGGCCAATAGGGAGTTTCCATTTACTCTCTTTCTCCTTATACTTTGTGCTTATTTTGCTAAGTTAGCATTGAGGACAATGCTAGCTTTCAGTTGGAGGAGTGGCCCTACTTTGATTGATTTGTATGGATGACTGTATAACTCAGACAATATTCTTTTTATTATGCTTTCTCTTAATTTTGGCATGTAAATAACTTTACTATTCCAGTATTTTTAGTATTTTTCACTTTTGGTCTGTATATAAAGTTACGTTCTAATGTACATATTCATTCCCTTATGTATATTCGACTAAATCCCCTCATGTACATATTCATTCTATCTTATGCATTTTACTTTTCGCATTTTTCCCTTTTTATAGCTTTTTATTTTTCCTTCACAGCTTCTTATTTTGACGTTTTTGCGTGCAATAAGCCTTTGGTTTTCTTAATGCCACGGTTCTTTCCAGAGGTAGAATTTGTGTGAACCGGGTGGCTCTTCCCGAGGATGGATGGTGTGACAAGCTTCTTAAGGGTTTGAGTCTGTTTTTCTTTTTGCTTCTTTTTAATAGCTAGTAAATGAAGGTGCCTCAAGAAAAGCTTCACTTGGCCCTAACACATTTGCCTTTGATCCTATGGTCAAAAACAAATTGTTGTATTTAGGATGGTGAAAGTTGTGACCTTGAGACTCTTGTGTTGACCGATAATCATCAAATGGTTTTTCGGGACCATTGTGTTGCTCAAAGAAAAACTAAGGTCGTTGTGGGCCCCCAAATCTGTTTCTTTAGCGATCCCATTGCTTGAGTGGTGAGAGTTTGAATTGCAAGTCCAAGTCCCGTGCCATTAGTCTAGAACTTGACCTGAATGTTTGTCTAGGTGAAATCATAAGTGAAGTTTGACTTAAGAGGTGATTATAGGCTCTCCTTGATCCGAATAGTGACTTGAACATCTCCATAGCCTCCCAATGATAATTTCTCTAGTCAACCCCTTTGAGCCTTAGACCTTTTTCTTTCAAAAAGCCATGATACAAGCCTATACCAATTTTAACCCTCTCTTGGCACCCCCTTCTTCCCTTAGCACAAAGCAAAAACGTAAGTTTGGGAGAGAGACGAGGAATGTAACAAAGTGAAAAAGAAGGTACAAGAAGAAAGAAAAGGAAAGGCAATGAAAAAAAAAAAATCAAAAAGCCAAAAAGAATGAACAAAGGAGAAGAAATAAAGGGAAGCAGTGTAAGAAATGAGATTATAGGTGTGAAATGCTTAGAAAGGAGAAGAATGATTTGAAAGAACAAAAAGGTGTGACAGTATGTCTCTCCAACCCTTCAAAAAGAACTAATTGACTCAAGAAGTCAAGAGAATGTGAAACAAGTGAAGTGCTTAAGGGACGATCGAACTCACTTTGACCAAATATTTTCTACCTTTAACCAAAAGCCTTCATCATGTACCCACAAAAGCCCTATATGATCTTGAGTTGAATGAAACTTACATTAGTGGTGACTCGCATAAGGGGCAAGCCTATGCTACTTGTTGATACCCAATTTTTCCTCAAATTATTTTCAAACTTGCATATAAGCTCTCAAAAGTACTCTTTGCAATAATGTGTATTTTTCCCTATTTTTATTTAAATTATCTCCCTGTTTATTTAATATTTCATATCAAATAATTCATATATTATGCTCTAAATAATTTTAAAAATACTTCCTAGCTCAGCATGTTATTTACAATCATTTTCTATCTGTTAAAATCCAATTATTTCACGAATTAGTCAATTGTGTCTTATTTAATTTCAATTGCAATAATTTTGCAATTATGGCCCAATTAGACATTTTGTATTATTTTAATTCGGAACTTATGCATTTCTTACACTCAATATCAGTTAATTACTGTAATTTTACCTATTTAAACTTAATTTCATCTTTCCATAATTATTAGATATTTTAACTAATTAATTATCTATTTTTTATTAGGTATTTAATAGCTAGCCACGTTTATTTAAATTCTAGCCAAATTCTAGCCTAATATTTAAACCCAAATTACCCAACCCATCAGACCATCAAACAACCCAACGCAATCCTAATTTTAACCCGACCTAACCCCTGATTAGATCTGAGCCGTTGATCAAATAAGATCAACGGAGCAGATCATTTCTTTCCATAATTAACCCCCCAACTACCCCTCCCCGACCCCTCATTCTTTAATACCAACTCTCTCTCTATCTCTGGTCTTTCCCTCTCCCTTCTCTCTAGAACCTTCCTGGTCACCTCCTTCTCCGATGAAGTACCGCCTATCTACGGCCACCTCCGACCTCCCTCCTTTCGACTACCAGCCGCCATGACGCCTCATTCTCCGGTTCACCTCATCTTTGAAACCTCTAAGGGTTTCTACCATGCCAAACGGCTACTGGAGTTCCTGCTTGGGTGGTTTTTCGGCCTTCTCCAGTGGGGTTTTGACACGACCATGCCATAACCTCCGCTACCTTCGAGTTTCACGACAGGTTCGCTGATATCTCTGTTTTCTTATGAAAACCCTAACTTTTGAACTTTTCGATTTCTCTAGATCTGTAATAGATCTATACATATTATCAACTCTCTCCATGTCTTTTTTTAAAATTTCTCAGTTTCCTAAATGATTCTCATCATTTTATAACTATGGTTTTAAAATCCTTTACAAAATAGTTCTTTCTAATTTCTTAGTATTATTTCATGATTTTATTATGTTTGAGCATTATTGGAACCGTTCTCTTTTTGTTTGAGTCATTTTGATATAAACCCCAAACTTCTTGGTTTCAATCTGTGATTCTAAGTTATTTGCGATAATGTTTTTACCTATTCTATTATGATTGTTGCGCTTTCATGAGTACTCTGTGATTTGTTTTGTAACTTTTTCTCTATGCTTGCCATTAGGGTTTCTAACTATTCGTTATTTCTGACTAAATCATGTTTATGCTGCTATTACCTTTAATTATTTTCTATGTTCTATGCGAATCCCTAATTTTTGTGATTAGGGTTTCTGATTCTCTCCTATTGTGTGTTTACTCTGTATAACCTATGTTGATTCTTAAATCAGTACTACTAATATTTGGAATCCCTAATTTCCTGTGATTGATTTTCTTTAATTGATTTCCTGTGATAATCTTTACAACTATTAGTTATTTCTTGCCTTATTACATGACTGATTTTACTATCAATTGATTCTTACAGTAGTGCTTTAATCTAAACCTCATGAACCTTCCCCCAATTCCCTACTGTGTGCTTACTATGTTCGAAATCTTTCCTTATTTTTTGTACGCGATTTCTTTACTTATTTGTTACCTGCTCTCTACCGTGTGAAGTGACTCCCTCAATTAAGGGGAGACTTCTGATTCTTATTCTTTACTGATTTTCGAGTTAGTGCAATTACTGAACTAAATTGATTCTTTCCTTATTAATCCTGAACTTGCCCTATTTGCCTTGTTTGAATCTTTACCGTTTGAATTAAATCCCTTGACTTCAGGGAGTACTTGCCTTAATTTCCTGATTAATTGATTTCGAGTTCCTTAATTACTACTTGACTTTGAATTTTACCTTATTTACTACCTGCTTTTCAACTATATATACTTCTGCTCTTTCATTGTAGAAGGACATGGACATCAATACTATTCTAAGCTCTATCTTGTGCTAGAACTCTTTCTCTCTTTCTTTCTTTGCTTTACTACTGTTCTCTCTGCTCTTTGTCTATTGTTAGCCGGCTGTAAGCCAAGGCTAACATTGTGCTCTCACTTTGCTTTTGCATTCTGCTTTGCTCTTTTATCACTGGTATGTTCTAATTAATTTCCAAGTCTCAAACCAATGTGTTTATTATTGTTTCAGTTTGTCATCTTCCTGATTTTCTTCTACTTGTTAAACCTGGAATTAAGTCTCTTGTTTATCTTTCAGTACTTACCATGCTTTATCTCTTTAAGACTTACATGCTGAGTCAATAATGTTTCTAGGACTGTTGTCTATTCATAATTTACACCTGTTATGCATGTATCCTACTACTGTCTATGTTCATATTTAAACTTTGTCATTTCTTGATTCCCTGAACCTATTTGATTTGTGTAATTATGATTGAACAAGTTTATTAAATCCATGTATCACTTCCTGATCTATTTGTCCCCTCTCCCATCGTCCTTGTGTGAAATTATGTATTGCTAAGCCTGTTTGAATGGTCTGGTACTTCTGTTTTTCTTTCAAAAGCTAATCTTTCAAAACAGCTCTCCAGTTTTGTACACTCTTTTCAACTAAAAACCTTTCTCTCCTTCTGGTACTTCACACTATTCTTAGAAATTTAGATTCTACCCCCTTCGTGTGAGCACTGCCTTGAGGACCTCTGAGTACCCATTGAACTCTGACACACAAGGCTGGTAATTCCACACTGCACTTGCTTAAACTTGGCAACTATGCCCGGGTGCTGGTATTGGCCAGGGACCCTCGAGGGCCCTGGGGAGCTTTGTCGCACCCAGGCCATGTAAGGCTGTGAAACTCGAAAGGATTGAGGTTGGAAGATTGGGCCTGATTGAAGACTCCCTATAGAAGTAACTTGTTGTTTTTCCTTTCATTACTGTAATTCATTATTTGGCCTGTAATAACTTGTAAACAAATATTGGGTTTGGATAGTGGATATGGGGGGAACTATGCATGTTTAGTATAGTATGGGTAGAAAATATGCCTACAGGATTTTACTTCTCATGTGCACAATAGATATCCTATTTAGGACATGCATCAGAAACCATGTTTAGGTTCTTTATCTCAGCATGCCTATTCATATCATTTATAAACATTGCTCCCCATTAATAACTACAACAAGTAATAAGACTGTTATAAGGCTATTACTGCATTCTCATAATCGTTAGCATTTAGAAACCATATTTTAGGTATTCCTATGTGCATTAGATATCCTGTTATTTAGGGCTTCATACTTGTTCGAGTTGCAGTCGTTCAAACACCTAATCAGCATGTTAATTTAATCTCGCTAGAATATGGTTAACTGTTTGAAATGTTTCTGTAAATGTATCCCTCTTAAAATTAGAATCAAAATATGCATGTTCACCCTTCAAAATAATTAGGCAATGTATACGACGGCTAGGCAAACTTTAGGCCTAATACGTATTAAAATCAAACCAATTGTGTTTGCTTGCTGGTATTAGAACCAATCAGTTCCTTTTGAAAAATCTCAAACCTCACTGCTTTTTCACTCCTGTTCTTTACCTCTTTGCAGTTCATTATACTTTACTCTAAAACTCTACTGTTTTCAAAATACTGATTCTGGGAATCATGCATTTATTTCCTCTTTACTGAAACTTTATCTGATTCTTGTTCCATTATGTTTTTAAATTACTGGGTTTCAAAGTTACCTCACTCTGCTCAAAAACATGCTACTTTGAATCTTTGCTCTGTATTTCTTTAAAGCTACTGTATTTTCTAGAACAATTTACCTGCTCCTTTTACTAAAGTTCTCTTTAAACTGCGGACTCCTACTCTACGTTAAGCTATTGTATCTTTTTTTAAGTCACTTTGCTTTTGAATCACTAGATTATTTCAAAAACCATGCTTTAATGATTTTCATCCATGTTTCTACCGAAGGCTTTAAATCGTTATGTACTTTTAAATCCTGCTACTATCTTTGAATTATTGGACCTTTTAAATTCAATCACTCTTCTTTAAGCTACTCTGTTTTAATTGGATTTCCTTCTTTATTACTAAGTTTCCAAAGAATCAGCCGCTTACCAAAACTGCTGAAACCTACTGATTTTTCAACTCAAAAACTCTTGTTTTAAATCCTGACTTTGAGACCTTGATTGTGTTTGAGACGTGCTATTTACGTGTTTACTTGTGGAGGGATCTGTGAGCCATTATTTGCCCTTATGTGTTCCCATATTTGTGGTCCTATTTGTTGTTTTGCATGTCGCTTAGAATTTTATCCCTTTAAACCTAGGGGTTCATCCTAGTACTCACCTTGTAGGATTAGTAGTCCTAAATACCCTCCAGGACTTATAAAATGGGACGGGTAATAGCACGCAATAAACTTCGTGACCGACACATGCGTTTTAAATACTTTAACGGGGGCGGGAAGGGTAGAATACAGATATGATGACCGGTGTGCTAATACCACGTTTAGCCCCTCTTCGAGGCGTGACATACTGGGTATTGCATTGATGTGATCCGTATTACTTTAAACCTAGGACAATTTCTTTTCAAATGTTTATTCTAATATTTTTCCAAAACCTTTAAAGATTTTCACACCTGTTTGAAATCCCCTCTTATATGAACCTTGCTTGCTACTTGTTCATCGTCCAAATTCACAAAATTTCTTGGCTGGGCCCACAGTTGTGGATCTTGAGGGGTGCCTAATATCTTCCCCTTGGGATAATTTCAAGCCCTTACCCAATCTCTGGTAATACAAACTAGTTTATGAGTTATCAACTCTAGGTGCCCTAACGCACCATAAAAATCGTTAGGTGGCGACTCTTCCTTAAACCCTCTTCCTTTAAGGAGTTGTCCAAAATGTCATAAACCCGATCTCTCTGTACCTAACCCGTGCGACAGAAAAAGGGGCGCGACATCATGGCGACTCTGCTGGGGATCTTCCTTAGGCTTATACCATTACAAGTTGCTTTGTGAATTTGGACCTTTAATTTTCATTTTAATGCTTACACCTTTTCCATTCCCCGTTATATGCTGTTAACTGTTTAATTTTTGCGAGTATTTATTTCACCTGAAAGAAACTGACATATCTTTATGTTTTCTTTGTAACCGCTTTCCATTGTAACTGTTGTATTTCCTTTCTTTACCACTTTCCTCAACGTGAAAATACATGCTTATTTGTTTAAATAATATTTATTGCATATCATGCTCCGCATTCATATTCCACTCGTGCCAAACAAAAATCCTATAGCAACGCTTACAATGAGTGGTTGCGCTATTCCAATATTACTACCCCCTAAATTCGGAAAGGCGTATTTGCGGTAAAACTAGTCGATCAGCGGTGTAGTCGACAGTTCCGTGCCTTCTCCCTTGAGTTGTCCACTCAAGGGTACCGGTCTAAAACCCCATAGAAACCTTACTCTATTTTATTGTTGAATGCATCATGGTCAAAACTAGCCAGGCTAACGTGTTGTCCACACAATAGCCTTTAAGATAGCCTTGTCCAAAGTCCATTGGGTTTCCCTGGAACCCATAAGGACGCCTTCACGTTCTGTGCATTTATTTGGAGAACTTAAATGCTCATGCTAATTATTGATGTTAAATAGTCGAGTCTGGTGGGGGTAAGGGCCTAACCTGTTTACTTTGCAGAAATTAGGCACGAGGTCCCCAGATTCGGCATGGTCACCAACATCCACCCAAAACTTCTGAATTGGTGGGAAGACTTGCACTCAAGCGACAAAACAGTCGTCAAAAAACATCTGGGCAACCTGCCCTCTCTCTTGGACATTCAGCCTAATAACATGGTGATAGAGGCTGCCACCTTATTCTGGGACTGTGATCGGTCGGTTTTTCGATTTGGGAACAATGAGATGACACCGCTGCTATAGGAGATAGGGGGTTTAGCTGGTTTGCCTTGGGATTCTCAAGGGTTACTGATGCTTGAAAACCGAATAGGCCGGGGTTTTCTCAAGATGATGGGACTCAAGAAGAATCCGGACTTAGTCTGCTTGGAAGACTCGTACATCCCCTTTGACTACTTGTACGAGAGGTATGGCCGTAGTCAGTCTTACCGCGCATATCAGGAAGAGTTTGCTCTCACCTCTCTGGGGAACATTCACCGCCAGGTATTCGTCTTCATATTCTGCTTTTTGGGACTGATGGTCTTCCCGACAAAGAAAGGGAGAATCCACACCAGATTGGCTATGATTACCAAGACTTTGATGGAAGGGATCGATAGGCAGGATATCAGCATCGTACTTATGATCATTGACGACATATAGCGAGCTTTGGAGAACTGTTAACGAGGAGCAAAACATTTTTAGGGTTGCAACCTGCTACTCCAGCTCTGGCTCACCGAGCATCTGCAAAGGGGTGACTACCGTCAAGACATACATAGGAGAGTTTGGGATGATCATATTTCTTTCCATCATCCAAAGCGTATGAGCTACATCCCCGACATGTTTGCACAGCCAGAGAATGCAAATGGATGGGTCGATTTATTGGAAAATCTGACTGAGGATCAGATCCAATGGATGTTCGAGTGGTTCCTGATCGACGAATTCATCATCCAGACTAGAGACACTCCATTCCTAATATTGATTGTTCTTAGAGGGACATACCCTTACGTCCTGATTCGAGTCATGAGGTAGGCAGGGAGGAAGCAAGTCATCCCAAGGGTCAAGAAAATGAGTCATCTCAGGGCGGACTTCCAAAATGATGACAGCCCTCACAAGTGTCAAGCTCAGCAATTGTGGCACTGCAGGATCCGGTTGGAGAAGGATACTATCGAGCCCGACAGATATCACGCTGGTTACTCTCCTTATTATCTGGGATGGTTGGAAGATAACTGGGGAGGAAGTATTGAGCAAGGGTTCGCTCGAGGACATAGTGTCATAGATGAGAAAGTCGAGGCAACAACTAGACTCAACCAGCTGCGCAAGAGGCTCCGTGACTGTGAAGAAGATCATCACAAAATCCACATAGCCAACAAGAAGCTGATTGAGGAATGGAAGGACATGGCCATCACTTCCACCCGGAGGCTAGCACACTTGGAGTGAGGCATAGTTGACCTGGAGGAGAAGTTCCTTAGGAGGATCGAGACTTGTCAGAACACCGAGGGAGCTGAAACGGGAATTCTAGCCAGGACCTACTTACTGCTGGGACTCCGCGAGATGGGAATGTTGATCAAGGCAAGCAGAGATGCCGAGTCTGGGGAAGTCCCCTCTGGGACCAAATAGATAGGATTTGTCTTTACTTTGCTTTTGATGTAATAAGTCCACTGGCCATTAGTGACATTTTATATTTTCGCATTCTTAGAGTCAAGTTGGATTTGTCTATTTTATCATCAATAAAATGAGGCATTTAGTATTCTAAGTTCTCCAAATTAATTTGTCGCTAGGACTACCTCGGTCTCAAGAGGTTCCCTAACTTAAGACGTGTTTTACATTTTCGCACTACGTGTTTAAATATCGCAATGTTTTATGATTCCTCACTAACTTCACTATATTTTTTGTTTTTATTTAGCTATTCCCCTTTCCCCAAAGGTTAGTTCATGCACTCTGGAATCAACAGCTTATTGCACAAGGTCAAAGGGCCCTCCTCCTACTCCTCCTCCCAATCCTCCCAAAGGAAAAAGCAAGGGTAAAACTAAGATGGCAGATGCAAGCGGCACAAGAAAAGAAAATAGGGATGAACATGTTAAGATCACTGATGGTCGAGGTATTCAGGTTCTGCACGAGGGTATGTCTCCACTAGAGAAGAAGCTGCTAAAGTTCCAAGAGGAACTTGATCAAGTCAAGAACTTGGCCCGCTTATCATTCTCCCTCAACGTCCCAGACGTTCACTTCCCAAATGCTCTGAACCCCACTTTACCACAAAACATCCCCAAAGAACCCAATCACCCCAAAGATCCAGTTCCACCAGCACAATACAATACATGTCACCGCAACACTCCGCCTCTCCAGGATCAGACAAGAGACCATTTCCAGGCTTACCATAATCCCATCTATGTGGAAACAGTAGCTCATTCCGCACCCCATACACCCGAGTCTGACGATAAGGATATGATCATCGGGAATTTGGCCGAGGAACTCAAGAAATTGACCAACCGAGTTCAGGGCGTCGAAGGAGTCAAAGGGATTGAGGGGCTGAACTATGAGGATCTTTGCATACAGCCCGATGTCGAACTTCCTGAGGGGTACAAACCTCCTATGTTCGAGATGTTTGATGGCACCGGTGATCCAAGAGTCCACTTAAGAACTTACTGCGACAAGTTGGTCGGCGTCGGAAAAGATGAGAGGATCCGCATGAAACTCTTCATGAGGAGTTTGAAAGGAGATGTACTATCCTGGTACATCAGCCAGGATCCAAAGAAATGGACTAACTGGGTAAGCATAGCTACAGAATTCATGGATAGATTCAAGTTCAACACGGAGAATGCACCGGATGTATTCTACATCTAGAACTTAAAAAAGAAACCAACAGAGACCTTTCGCGACTATGCTACTCGTTGGAGGTCAGAAGCCACCAAGGTCAGATCGGCCTTGGAAGAGGAACAAATGAAGAAATTCGTTGTACGAGCTCAGGATCCTCAGTATTATGAGCGACTGATAATGGTCGAGGGGCACAAGTTTTCTGATATCATCAAGCTGGGAGAGCCAATCGAGGAAGGTATCAAAAATGGTATGGTTACTAATTTTGAAGCTTTACAGGCTACCAATAAAGCTCTGCAATCCGGTGGTGTGTCCAAGAAAAGGGATGTAGGAGCCGTGATGGTGGCACAGCAAGCCAAGTCCCCTCCCAAATACCAAGTATACCCCCGCACCTTCCTTCACGTACCAACCAGCTCCAAGCTACCAAGCACCCTCACCTCAATACTAAACACCCTCACCCACCTACTAAGCTCCACCACCCACATATCATCCTACCTCGCCCAGATACTCCCAACCAGCTCCCGTTTATAATGCCTACAATTCCCAACCTTCTCACTACCAATCACCACCTGCTCGCCAAAACTTCCCAAGACCCCGCCCAAACTTCGACCGTCGTCCACCAAAACAGTATACCGCCATAGCTGAACCCATTGACCAATTATACGAAAAGATCAAAGTCGCTGGTTATGTCACACCCATTCCCGATGTCACCCTTGAGAACCCTTCTCAGTGGGTCAACCCAAACAAAACCTGTGCTTACCACTCCGGCATGAAGGGACACACAATCGAGGAATGGCGTTCCTTGAAGGACAAGATACAAACCCTCATAGATAAAAACATCATTGTAGCCAAGGACCCTGCTCCTAATGTTTGCAATAATCCGCTGCCTGACCATAAGGGTGGTGTCCACATGATTGAGGTTGATGATGACTGGGATCCCGAGGGATCAATTGGGCTGATTGCAGAGGGTGATCCAAAGAAGCTTGCAATTACTCTTAGGCCTCATTTGTTTGCACTTAATGAAGGTCTGAACCTTAATCATTCAGATCTCAGACATTAAGTGCGTTTGTTTTTAAAGTTTGAATCTTAATTATTCAGATCTTAATCATTAAGTGTGTTTGTTTTTTTACTTCATAATCACTTAATGGGTCTGAATAGGTCTTTATGATTAAGATCTATAACAGAGACTTCATTTCATTAAGATGCTATCACATATTCATTATTAACTGCCGTCGCCGCCTACCATTATCAACAACCACCATGCCACCCCCACAACCTTTACTAAACCACTGCCACCACCACCACCTCCACCACCACCACACCACCACCACCACCTCCACCACCACCACGCCACCATCATCCTCAATCATAGCCGCCACAATTATCGACCATCACCACTCAATATCCCCACCACTCCGATCACCATATATCATTCTCACCCACAATTAACACTCATCCACCTCAA
>ML272794.1:61478-90532 GCA_005239495.1 Nicotiana undulata | reverse complement strand
TATATATATGGTATTACAGTATTTTCACTACCATCGAGTTATAATTGATGGGCAGGCCCCTATTGGGCAACCTCTGATAAGATGGTAAGTTATTTACCGAGCCTACTGTGGTCGAGCGCCTATGAGCGAACCCAGTTGGCCGAGATACAGAGCCTAGTGTGGGTGAGCGCCTATGAGTGAGCCTACTATGGCAGAGCAATTATATATACCGTGCCTTATAAGGCCGGATAGCTATTTTACTTACTGTATTGAGAGAGTTGAATCAAGCAGGTAAGCATATCTTCAGATTGTCTTTGACTCCTAGTTACTTTCAGTTATTATATTATCAGTTCAGTTTTATCTTTCAGTTATTCTTTTGACTTACATACTCGGTACATTATTTCGTACTAATGTCCCTTTTGCCGAGGATACTGCATTCCATGCGTGCAGGTTCAGACAGACAGATGGATAGACCTCCTCAGTAGGTGTTGCCCGAGTTCAGCTTGATCGATAAGCTCCACGTCCTTCCAAGTTGTCGTGTCTAGAGTTTTATGTACATCATGTGTATATATGTATATATATGTTATGGGTAGGTCGGGGCCCTATTCCGATCAAGATACATCCATCAGAAGAGGCTTGTAGACATATCCTGTCAGTTAGTGCAGTATGTTGGGCTTGTAGGCCTTGTATGTATATTTTGTTGGTTTGCCAGTTGTAATAGTTATGACTTCCTTGTCGGCCCAGATTTATATTGATGTTTAGTCATCGTTCGCAAATTGTGTTGCAATGTGTCCCATGGCTAAAGTATGACATTATATGTTCAGAGTCCCTTAGTCGCAAGTTGGTACGCAAGGATAGGTGAGGCACCGGGTGCCCGTCGCAGCCCTTCGGTTTGGATCGTGACATGTCAATTCTTTCAACTTCGAGCTTCTCAAATGAAAGTCACTTCAAAAAATTCTTTCTAAACTTCTCGAAACACGAACTAATGATGCACGCAAGTCATAACACACTGGGTGAAGCTAGTCGTGACCTCAAATTGCCGAACCAGGCGCAATTGCTCAAAACGACCAGTCCGGTCGTTACAATTAATTACCCCTCTTTAATTAAAAACAAGAACTAGAGTAATTTCCAATATTACAATTTATTCGGAACTAGAAATGAAGCAAGAGTAATGGCTAAAAGAAGAAACTCTCAAAGAATGTTTTATGCCAAGCTCTTTCTTTCTTTAATTAGCTCAAATGAGCTCTATTTATAGACTTCCCCAAAAAGTGATAGATCTTAATGTAGAAAGTTTCAAGTTACAACTTGCAATTGCTTTAGTTCGAAAACGGTTTTCACAGTAGTCTTATATCAAGTTGGCAACTTGCAAAAGCCTGTTGTAAACTTGTGCTTCTGATTCTTTTATCAATTTGGTAAGTAGCGAGCCAAAGATTCATGTCTACCTCTTTTCCTTTTTCCCGTTTTTAAACACCATAAACTTGTAAACTTTGCTCTTTAAGTCCAGATTTCTAAAAGGTCAATCATTTCCCTTTTTTCATTTGTTAATTATTTCCTACAAAGAACGTAAAAATATTACTACTAAAAGTTAAAGATAATAACTAAATTTATACATGATATTTTCTCTTATCAGTGTCACAGTGCTTCACGATCGCGTAGGGGAAATTTGGGGTTGGGGCTGGATACTCTTCGCAAACGCGAGTGGTAGGTCACGAACGCGTAGGCTTAGGGGGACGGCCCTTCGCGAAAAGGGGTGACCCCTCGCGAACGCGTAGCTTTTGGTTGGTGTGATGATCCAAAGGATCATCTTTGGATCATCTTGTGATTTATGACTCTATTTCGCGCTCGCTAGCCTTAAAACCTTATTTTTTACTCACCTCGATTTCTGTGCGCAGTCTGTGCTTAAATCCGGAAAGCCTTTATGTGGAAGTTTATGAAATAATAGTTTTTGGGATTTAAAAGTGAATTTTAGTTAAATTTTGTAAACGTTTTGAGTAAACAGACTCGGACCCGTGTTCCGACGGTCCCGAAAGGTCCGTAGTAAAGTATGAGACTTGGGCATATGCCCAGAATCGAATTCCGAGGTCCCTAGCTCGAGAAATAAATTTTTTGATGAAACTTATAAGACTGAAATTTTAAAGATTTAAAGAAATTGATTAATGTTTGATCTTGCTGGTATCGGGCCCGTATTTTGGTTTTGGAGCTCGGTACAGGTTTAATATAATATATAAGTCATGTCTGTGAAATTTAGTAGAAATGGGAGTTGATTTGACGTGATTCAGACGTCCGGTTGAGAAGATGGTAATTTTGAAATGTTCTTGAGAAATTCATGAGTTTTGGTACTAAATCCATTGTTCTAGGTGTTATTTTTGTAATTTGATTGCACGAGCAAGTCCGTATGATATTTTTAGACTTGTGTGCATGTTTGGTTTGGAGCCCCAAGGGCTCGGGTGAGTTTCTGATAGGCTACAGGGTGTTTAGGACTTAGGAAATTTTTGTTGGTGTAGAACTGAACCTGTGCAAGCCTCTATTCTCGCAATTGCGAGATCAGGCATCGCAAATGCGATCGTAGCAGGGTTCGCAATTACCATTACTTTTATCGCAATTGTGATCATAGGCTAGGTCAGGATTTCTCGCATTTGCGAGGTTATCTTCGCAATTGCGAAGGGTGTCTGGGAAGGGGTAGGTTTGCAAACAAACATCTACTCGCATTTGCGAGGGGTCAGCGGTCGCAAATGCGACACTATCCTCGCATTTGCGATCTCATCAGGACTGTGAAGGGCTTTGCATTTGCGATAGCTCCTACGCATTTGCGAGCTTCGCAATTGCGAAGCTGAGGTCGCAAATGCAACATCTACAGTTGATAACTTTGAACTTAGACGGGATTTTTCATTCACTCTCCCATTTTTCAAAACCTAAACTTCAAGAGGCAATTTTCCAAAGGCTATTTCTTCCCCAAATAATAGGTAAATGATTCCTAACCCTTTTCCTTCAATCTTTTACTTTTTTTAACAAGATTTCAACCTATAATCTAGAACTTTCATGGTGGAATGAGGGATTTTGGTTATAAAACTAGGGACTTCGAAATTTAGGAATTTAGACCTCGAATTGAGGTCGGATTCCAAAACCAATTGTATATTCGGGCTCAGGGGAGAATGGGTAAACGAATTTTTGTCCGAACCTCGAGTTTGGGTCAAGTGGGCCCGGGGTCAATTTTTGACTTTTGTTGGGAAAACCTAGGAAAACTGTAATTATGCATTAAAGTTGATTCTTATAGAGATAATTGATGACATTAAACTAATTATGAATATATAGGAGTGGGTTGGAGGCCAATTCTAAAGGGAAAGTTGTACTTGATCAGTGAGTGGCCTGCGAAATTTAGGTGAGTGTCGTGTCTAACTTTGGCTTGAGGGAATAGGTATTGTGTAATTATTTGCTACGTGTTTTGTTGTTGAATACGATGTATAGGTGAGGTGACGAGCACTTATGCGTTGTGGTCGAGTCATAGCATGCGAGTGAAATTCCATTCTTGCAAATGGTGTAGTCTTAAATCCTACTATCTACGTTTATTGTTGTTATTGAAATGTTGGGAGACTTATGTCCGGTTCCCCCGAGGTTGATAAAATTATGAATATTGATTCAAGGTTGAGATGTTAAATTGTGAAATTAATCATTGATGGAATATTGATTTCTTTGTGAAACTTCTCTTTATTCGTTGTTATTGCTTCTATGAATTGTGAGGAAGAGTGTAAAGCACAAATGGTGTTTTCGTGCCATGATATGAGAGTGATAAAGCACGAAGGGTGATGCCTTGTATATTATGTGAGGTTTAAAGCACGAAGAGTGATGTTGTGTTGTTTTCTTTATTGTCTGAATAGCCTAAGTTAATTGAGGTTTTCTATTTAAATTGTGCCTTTTTATTTTTTATCATTTCTTATATTATGATCCCCAAATTCATGTTCCCTTCCCATTATGCCTGCTTTATTTCTTTGTTTATTGTTTTTGCCATTAGCATGATTATACTGTTCAGGTTTTATGTGGTTTCTTGTCCTAGCCTTGTCACTACTTAGCCAAGGTTAGGCTCGATACTTACCAGTACATGGGGTCGATTGTACTGATGTTGCACTCTGCACTTTCTGTCTTGATCCATGTAACGATCCGAGCTAATTTCGAGTCGTAGTTGACTTTAACACAGGAGACCCGAGATAGATCTGCTGACGTCCGCAGATTCCTGGAGTCTCTTCCTTATATCCATTTACTATTTTATTTAGTTCACAAACAATTATACATTTTCTTTTCAGCCAAATACTTGTAGTAAATTCTTAGTAGTCCGTGATTTGTGACTCCAGATCATGGGTAGTTAGACATGTCGGTATTATGGCGCAGTATTATTTTCAAATTTTTATTTCTTATTTTGGTATCATGTGTTAAATGGTAGTGGATCCCGTAATGTTTTAGATATGTTTATGTTGTAAATATCTAATGTTGGCTTTCCTAACAAGTGTAGTGTTAGGCGCCATCACGATCCCGGCGGTGGGAAATTCGGGTCGTGACAAGGGGTAGAGGCCGAGGCCATGCAATAGGCCGAGTCAGGGGCAGGGGTCAGCCCAGGGCCCAAGCAACAGCTCTAGCTGCGGAGCCTTAGATAGAGCTCGGTGGGAAGGCTCCAGCTCATACCGTTCCGGCGGGACCAGCTCAGGTTCCGGAGGGGTTTATTGCCACCTCGGTGCTTCAGAATGCCTTGGTCCGACTAGTGGGCCTTATGGAGAGTGTATCCCAGACTGGCGCATTCCCCGTGGCAGCAACTGTATCTCAGGATGAAGGAGGAGTCCAAACTCCATCCACCCACACTCCGGAGCAGATGGCTCCGGGTTTCAGACCCCAGCAGCTCATCTAGTTGGGGTAGTTCAGCTAGTTGCTGCAGCACTGCCTGGTGATGGGGCAGTTATGTTCTCCGAGGCTTTGTGGAGATTGGATAGGTTTACCAAGCTTTTCCAGTCCATTTCAGCGGTGCCACTTTAGAGGATCCCCAGGAATTCCATGATAGCTTCCATGAGGTTATTCCGAACATGGGTATATTGGAGACCAATGGGGTCGACTTTGCTGCTTTCCAGATGACTGGTTCCGCCAAGAAATGGTGGAGATATTATCTATTGACTAGACCAGCTGGGTCGCCTGCTCTTACTTGAGATAAGTTCTCACATCTCTTCTTGGAGAAGTTTCAGCCTATCGCTATGAGAGAGGAGTGCTGCTGTCAGTTTGAGCGTCTCCAGCAAGTCCACATGACGGTTAATCAATATGAGACTCGCTTCGTGGATTTGGCCCGTCATGATATTCTTCTTCTCCCCCACAGAGAGAGAGAGAGAGAGAGGAGGTTTATTGAGGGTCTTGCTCAGCCTATCAGATTGCAGATGTCTAAGGAGACGGGGAGCAGGATCTCTTTCTAGGATGCGGCCAATGTGGTCATTGATTGGGAGGTCAGTGGTAAGAAAAGAGACCTCGCCATTCCGGTGGATTAAGCGGTGCCTCATCAGGAGGGGGTACTTATAGTAGAGACCATCCTTCTAGTCCATTTCATTCAGCACTTCAGGCATCCCACGGTGCCTCAGGTGGTCGTGGCCCTTGTATGCCTTATTATGATCAACCAACTCCTATCAGTGTACCTCTTCTTCAAAGCTTTCGGGGTGGTTATTCAGGTCGACAGGGTCACTTTGACGGTCAGCAGCCGAAGTCATGTTATACTTGTGGTGACACGAGGCACATTGCTAGATATTTCCCTCGCGCATCGAGTAGTTCATAGTACCAGGGTTCTCGTGCCATGGTTCCGGCACCAGCTTCTGCATCGCCTGCCCAGCCAGCCATAGGTAGGGGTCATATTGTTAGACGTAGAGGTCAGCCCGCTAGAGGTGGAGGCTCGCCTATCAAAGGTCATCCTAGATACATGGTTCAGGGTGGTGGGGCCCAACTCTGATGTTATGCATTTCCAGCCAGACCTAAGGCGGAGTCCTCCGATGTTGTTATCACAGGTACTGTTTCAATTTGCAATAGAGATGCTTAAGTTCTGTTTGATCCAGGGTCTACTTACTCTTATGTGTCATCTTATTTTGCTTCATATTTGGTTGTGCCTCGTGATTCTTTGAGCGTCCTTGTATATGTGTCCACGGCTGTGGGGGATGTTATTGTGATAAATCGTGTGTATTGCTCATGTGTGATCGTTATTGGGGGTCTTGAGACCAGTGTAGACCTTTTGATCCTTGACATGGTTGATTTCGACGTCATATTTGGCATGGATTGGTTGACACCTTACTACGTTATCCTAGACTATCACGCTAAGACAGTGACATTAGCCTTGCTGGGTTTGCCTCGATTAGAGTGGAGAGGGACTCCTGGTCATTCCTCTAGCAAGGTTATTTCTTATATGAAGGCTCGGCGCATGGTCGAGAAGGGGTGTTTGGCCTATTTGGCTCGTGTCCGTGATTCTAGTACTGAGGTTTCTTCTATGGACTTTATGTCTGTTGTTCGTGAGTTTCCCGAGGTGTTTCCTGCAGACCTGTCCGGGATGCCACCCTAGAGAGAAATTGATTTTTGCATTGATGTGGCTCCAGGAACTCTGCCTATTTATATTCCTCCATACTGGAATGCCCCACCAGAGTTGAAAGAATTGAAGGAACAGTTTAAGACTTGCTTGATAAGGGCTTTATTAGACCTAGTGTCTGCCCTGGGGTGTTCCAGTTTTGTTCGTGAAGAAAAAGGATGGATCTAAGAGGATGTGTATAGATTATCGGAAGTTGAACAAAGTCACCATCAAGAACAAGTATTCGGTGCCGAGGATCGATGATTTGTTTGATCAGCTTCAGGGTGCCAAGGTGTTTTCAAAGATGATTTGAGATCTGGCTACCATAATAGAAGATTAGGGCATTTGATGTTCCTAAGACAGCTTTCCGGACGAGGTATGGGCACTATGATTTTCTTGTGATGTCTTTTGACTTGACTAATGCCCCCGCAACATTTATGTACTTGATGAACCAAATGTTCAAGCCTTACATGGATTCATTTGTGATCGTATTTATTGATGATATTTTGATATACTCCTGCAGTCGGGAGGAGCATGAGCAGCACCTCCGGGTAGTGCTCTAGACTTTGAGGGACAGTCAGTTGTACGCTTAATTTTCGAAGTGCGAGTTTTGGTTGGGTTGAGTTGCTTTCTTGGGTCACGTCGTATCAGCAGAAGGTATTCATGTTGATCCTAAGAAGATTGAGGCAGTCAAGAACTAGCCTAGACCCACTTCAACCACGAAGATTAGGAGCTTCTTCACTTTGGCAGGTTATTACTTTCAGTTTGTGGAGGGGTTTTCATCTATAGCAGCTCTGATGACTGAGTTGACCCAGAAGGGTGCCCCATTCAAATGGTCAGACGAGTGTGAGGCAAGCTTTCAGAAGCTCAAGACAGCCTTGACTTCAGCACAGGTTTTCGTATTACCATCGGGTTCACGATCTTACACAGCATATTGTGATGCCTCCCGTGTTAGGCTCGGAGCGGTATTGTAGCAGGAAGGTATGGTGATTGCATATGCATCTCGGCAATTGAAAGAATTACCATGTTCATAACTTAGAGTTGGCAGCCATTGTTCACGGGTTGAATATTTGGAGGCACTATCTTTATGGCGTGTCGTGTGAGGTTTTCACGGATCATTGCAGTCCCGTGATCCCCTGTAGATACTCTTGTTGTACCTATCATCTGAAATATTCTGAGTTGTGTATTTACTTTGGGATTATGGGACGGTATCCCGTGAGATCCCCCTGCATATTTACTTTTGGGACTACGGGACAGTATCCGGAGATATCCCCCTGCACATTTACTTTTGAGACTACGAGGAGGTACCCTGGGAGTTCTTCTGCATATTTACTTTTGGGACTACGAGACGGTATCTCGGGAGATCCCCTATTGTTTATTTTCGCGTGTTGTATTGTTATTTCATTGTGTTTTCCTTTGTTGAACTCCTGTCTCTTATTATACTTTTTCATTCTCCTACTTTAATTATTATATACCAATGGGCCTGACCTGACCTCGTCACCACTCGACCGAGGTTAGGCATGGAACTTACTTGGTACCAATTGTAGTGTACTCATGCTACTCTTCTGCACATGTTTTGTGTGCAGATTGAGGTGCTCATTATCAGGCGCATTATCAGTTAGTCGAGACAGCTTTGGAGACTTCAAGGTATATCCGTCGCGTCCGCAGACTTCGGAATCCCCTTCTACTCTTCCCCATGTCAAACACTTTTTGTATTTCCTTTTGTTAGACTCTGGAGTATAGAGATACTATTTTCCTTCTGTAGTTTGTGACTAATGATGTTCTAGTTATGGGAAAGTTGTGTACGTCTAGTATTTTGGTTATTGTACATGTTGAGCGGCATTATTATTGGTTACTCGGTATCTATTGCAGTTAGATGATAAGTTTGCTTCTATTTTTGGTATTTCCCCAATTTGTTAGGCTTACCTATCGTAGAGACTTGGTGTCGTCACGACGTGTTACGGAGGGGTATTTGGGGTCGTGACAAGTTGGTATCACAACTCTAGGTTCATAGGTGTCGTGAGTCACAAGCCGATTTATTAGAGTCTCGCGGATCGGTACGTAGACATCTGTACGTATCTCCGAGAGGCTATGGAACTGTTAGGAACAAGTATACTTTGAGTCCTTGTCGTGCAAAAATCTGTTGACATCAAATTCTGAACTTCTATATTCTATTCTTTCTCACATATGGTGAGGACCCAAACCGGAGGATCTGATGACCAGTCACCCACGCCCCCGGCTAGAGCCGCTAGAGGCCGGGGGAGGGGTAGAGGACGACCACGCGGTGCATCCAAAGCACCCGCGCGTGCTGCGACAGAGGAGCCCCCATGCCCTCCAGCTGGAGGGTAGGCACCTGAGGTGCCTATTGCCTCACCAGCCCTCCAGGAGACTCTAGCCCAGTTCATGAGCATGTTCAGCACCTTAGCTCAAGCTATATTGATCCCATTAGCTCCCGCCATATCTCAGGTCGGAGGAGGGGCACAGACTCTCGCAGCCCGTACTCCTGAGTAGAGGTCCAGTTTGACTAGGCCCCAGCGTTCATCCCTATTCATTCAGTAGCTCCGGTTCAGCACGATGCCAGGACATCCGCTTCTGAGGAGGAGCAGCTCGTACTTGAGAGGTACAAGAAGTACCACTCACCTACCTTCAGTGGATTGGCTACAGATGATGCTCAGGGTTTTCTTGAGGAGTGTCATCGTATTCTCCGTACTACAGGCGTAGCGGAGATGAGTGAGGTTTCTTTTACCACCTTCCAGCTTAGAGGAGCAGTCTATCAGTGCTGGCGTGCTTATGAGTTGAGTAGTCCGGATGAGGCAACTTCACTTGCATAGACTCAGTTCTGGACATATTTTTGAGAGAGTATGTCCCTCAAAGCCTCAAGGACTCATGGTGCCCGGAGTTTGAGCAGCTGCGCCAGGGTGCTATGACTGTGTGAGATTATGTAGTCTGCTTCAGTGATTTAGCCCGACATGCACCGGCCTTGGTTGCCACAGTTCCATAGAGGGTTCGACGGTTTATTGAGGCACTCCACCTGAATATCCGGATTAGTATGGCCAGGGAGTTAGAGATAGATATTTCTTTAGCAGGTTGTGAGTATTGCTAGGATATTGGAAGGCATTATTGCATGGGATAGAGAAGAGATGGGGGCCAAGAGGTCTCGAGAGTCTGGCACTTACAGCAGTACTCGTGTCCCAGCTGCAGTTCGACATGGTTAGGGTAATGTAAGTCGCCCCGCCGCCAGTGGTTTTCCAGCCCCTTCTAGGCCTCGGGAACCTTATTATGCACCGCCAGTATCTAGTGTGCCTCCTGCTCGTGGTGCTTTTAGCGGCCAGTCCAGCAGACCTGGCCCGAGTCAGTCACAGCAGCCACACCCTCTGAGGGGTTGTTTTGAGTGTGGTGACACTCGCCATATGGTGAGGGACTGCCCTAGATTTAGGAGGGGTGCACCTCTGCAGACTTCTCAGCCACCACGTGCTCCACCGGGTCCTCAGGCTATCATTCCAGCACCAGCTACCACCCTACTTACTCAGCCAGCTCGAGGTGGAGGTCGAGGAGGCCGAGGTCGCCCTAGAGGGGGAGGCCAGACCAGATATTATGCTCTTCCGGCTCATATAGAAGCAGTTTCTTCCGACTCAGTCATTATAGGTATTGTTCCGGTCTGTCATAGAGATGCGTCAGTATTATTTGACCGAGGCTCTACGTATTCCTATGTGTCCTCTTATTTTGCCCCGCATTTGGGCGTATCTCAGGATTCTTTGAGTTCCCTTATTTATTTGTCTAATCATGTGGGAGATTCTCTTGTTGTGGACCATGTGTATCGGTCGTGTTTGATTGCTCTTAGCGGTTTTGAGACCAGAGACGATTTATTATTATTCAGCATGGTAGACTTTGATGTTATCTTGGGCATTGACTGGTTGTCTCCCCATTATGCTTTTCTTGATTGTCACGCTAAGACCGTGACACTGGCTATGCCAGGTTTACCACAATTAGAGTGGAGGGTTACTGTCAAGACCCGAATTTCTCACCGTCAGGACCGTGATGGCGCCTAACATTGAACCTGCTAGGCAAGCCAACATTACCGGTTATTTCATCTTGTTACTTTATTATTAACAGTTAACACGCGATATACAAAATCAGCGAAAATAAAAGTGCGGAAGGAACAGAATCAAACAACTTAATTAAATACCATTACGAATTCCATAATAACTACTCCCAGAATTGGTGTCACAATTTCACGGACTGTCTATGAATACTACAAATAAAGGTCCGAATAAAACAAAATACATTTGTCATAGAAATACAAAAATACGGGAAAGAAATAGGATAGAAGGTGACGCCAAGGCCTGCGGACGCCTGCAGGACTACCTCGGGGTCTCCACTGGACTGAAGGCAGCAATCCAGCAAGGAAATCAACAATATAAGAAACAACAATAAAGCCATAACTTTCCGACAAGGGAGCCTACAGTAGAATCAATATCATCCCGGCCAGGGAATCATCTATAACCAATCCCACTTAGTTACTTAACTTCATGTAGAATTTCTCAACTTGAACCAACACTCAACAATGATCAATACTAAGGAAATACCACCAACATGGATACTTATCAAATTAAACTCAAGTGAAAAATCACATAAATCATAATATTCGACTCACGAACATGCTTGATACCAACGTATAGATACTCGTCACCACACCTATACGTTGAACATAACACTAAAACGTAGAAAATTAGACACCATACCTATTCCCTCCAGCTAAGGTTAAGTCAAACTTACTTACCTCGAATTCCACAACCAAACTCAAGCCTCAATTACCGCTTTCCCTTTAGAATTCGCCTCCAATTCAATTATATCTAGACATAATTAGCTTAACAATATCAATAAATGCTAGATAATTCAACCCCAATGCTTAATTATGAGTTTTCTATCATTCTTCCCAAAAAGACAAAAATCGATCCTAGGCCCGCTTGGTCAAAATACGAGGTTCGGACCAAAACCCGATCACCCATTCACCCATGAGCCCGAACAGTAATTAGTTTCGGAATCCGGCCCAAAATCGAGGTCTAAATTCCCAAATTTGTAAAATCCCTAATTTCTACCCTTAAAGAACAAGATTTAGGCCTAGAAATCTAATGGGTGTTGATGGAAAATGAAGAAAACGAGTTTAATAACACAAACCTATGATTTGGTGATGAAATCCCTCTTCAAAAATCGCCCAAGGTTGGATTCTATGGAAGAAGATATGAAAATATGGCCTATTCCGTTTTTTGTTACTGTTTTAAACCCCCTGGACAGACCTTCTACGCGTTCGCGGAAGGTATGTTGTGTTTGCATAGAACTGGCCCATTGGCCTTCGCATTCGCGTTCCTTTGACCGCGTTCGCATAGGGTATGACCCATCCCCCAGTTCCCATCTAATGTTGTGCGTTCGCGAGTGACCAGACGCGTTCGCGTAGAGCCCACTTCCCAGTGCTCCGCGTTCGCTTCGTGGTATATGCGTTCGCATAGAGTAACCCAGGACCCTTCCACGTTGCTCTTCGCGTTCGCGTGGGTTACCACGCGTTCGCATAGTGTAAAATAACAGACACTAGATACAGCCATCTCACACTAGATTTTCTATGTCCGAAACACCCTGATGCCTATATGAAACTCACTCGAGCCCTCGGGGCTCTGAACCAAACATGCACACAACCCAAACAAAATCCTACGGACTTGCTCGTGCGATCAAATTGCAAAATAACATCTTAAACAACGAATTTAGCATTAAAATGAAAGAAATCTCAAGAACTTTCAAAGTTTTAAATTTTACAACTACGGGTCCAAATCACGTCATATGACCTCCGTTTCTTACCAAATTTATAGGCACAACTCAAATATCATATTAAACCTGTACCGGACTCTGGAACCAAAATACGGGTCCGATACTATAAATTTCAAATATATCCAAATTTCCAAAAACTCTTATAATTTCAGTTAAATAATTTCTTTCAAAATTCATTTCTCGGGCTTGAGAACTCGGAATTCAATTTCGGGCATGCGCCCAAGTCCCATATTTTCCTAAGGACCCTCCGGGATCGTCAAATCACGGGTCCGGGTCCGTTTACCCAAAATGTTGGCCGAAGTCAACTTAAAGGCAAAATTAGCATTTTTCTCAGTTTTTCACATAAAAGCTTTCCGGATATACGCCCGGACTACGCACGTAAAACAAGGTGAGATAAAAGGAGGTTTCAAGGCCTCAAAACACAATTTTGACTTATAAAATGAGAGATGACTTTTTGGGTCATCACATTCTCCACCTCTAAACAAACGTTCGTCCTCGAACAGACATAGAAAAGTACCTGAATCGGGGAAAAGATGGGGATACCAGCTCCGCATACCGAACTTGGACTCCCATGTAGCTGCCTCGGCAGGCTAACCTCTCCATTGAACAAGAACCAAAGGATAACTCTTCGATCTCAACTGTGGCTCCTCCTCATAGGTCAAATCCTTGTCCAACTGGACACTGCTAAAGTCTAACACATGGGGTGGATCGTCGTGGTACTTCCGAAGCAGAGACACATGAATCACTGGATGCACAACTGATAAATTAGATGGCAACGCAAGTCTATAAGCCACCTCTCCCACTCTATCAAGGATCTCAAAAGGACCAATGTACCTAGGGCTAAGCTTGACCTTCTTCCCAAATCTCATCACTCCCTTCATGGGTGACATCCGAAGCAACACCTGCTCTCCGACCATGAATGCCATATCACAAACTTTACAGTCGACATAACTCTTCTTCCTGGCTGTACGAAGTCTATCCTGAATAATCACAACCTTATCCAAGGCATCCTGCACTAAGTCTATACCCAACAATCTAGCCTCTCCCGGCTCAAACCACCTAACCGGCGACCGTCATCGCCTATCATATAATGCCTCATAGGGGGCCATCTGAATGCTCGACTGATAGCTGTTGTTGTAGGCAAACTCAGCTAATGGAAAGAACTGATACCAAGAACCTCCAAAATCAATGACACAGGATCGTAGCATATCCTCCAAAATCTAAACAGTACGCTCGGACTGTCCGTCCGTCTGAGGATGAAACGATGTGCTCAACTCAACCCGCGTGCCCAACTCACGCTGAACTGCCCTCAAGAAATGCGAGGTGAATTGCGTACCTTGGTCAGAAATGATAGACAAAGGCACCTCATGAAGACGAACAATATCCCTAATGTAGATCTCTGCCAACCTCTCTGAAGCATAAGAAACTGCCACAGGAATGAAATGCGCTGACTTGGTCAGCCTATCCACAATAACCCATACTGCATCAAACTTCTTCTGAGTCTGTGGGAGTCCAACAACTAAATCCATGGTGATACGCTCCCACTTCCACTCAGGAATCTCAATTTGCTGCAACAATCCACCAGTTCTCTAATGCTCGTACTTTACCTACTGACAATTCAAACACCGAGATACATATGCCACAACATCCTTGTTCATCCTCCTCCGCCAATAATGCTGCCACAAATCCTGGTACATCTTTGCGGTGCCTGGATGAATAGAGTACCGGGATCTATGGGCCTCCTCTAAAATCAAATTCCGAAGTCCATCTACATTGGGCACACAAATACAACTCTGCATCCGTAAAACTCCACCATCACCAACTGTAACCTGCTTGGAACCACCATGCCGCACCGTGTCCCTAAGGATAAGTATATGAGGATCATCACACTACCAATTTCGAATATTATATATAATGAAGAACGAGCAATTGTATAAGCTAGAACACGGCCGAGCTCAGAAACATCCAATCTCATTAACCGATTGGATAAAGCCTGAACATCCAAAGCAAGCGGTCTCTCCCGGACCGGAATATATACAAGGCTACCAATACTGGCGTACTTCCGACTCAAAGCATCGGCCACCACATTGGCCTTCCCCGGATGATACAAGATGGTGATGTCATAGTCTTTCAACATCTCTAACCATCTCCTCTGCCTCAAATTCAACTCTTAGAGTGGAGGGTTACCTTAGAGTATGTTCCCAGCAGTGTTATTTCATTTCTTAAGGCTCAATGAATGGTTGAGAAGGGGTGTGACACGTATCAAGATTATGTGAGAGATGTCAGTATTTATACCCCAAGAGTCGAGTCTTTTCCAGTAGTGAGGGTCTTCCTAGATGTGTTTCCAGCTGATCTTCCGAGCATGCCGCCCGATAGAGATATTGATTTTGGCATTGATTTTTTGTCGGGCACTCAACACATCTCTATTCCATCATATCATAGGGCTCCTCCTGAGTTGAAGGAGTAGTTATAGGAGTTTCTTGATAAGGACTTCATTCGGCCTAGTGTGCCACCTTGGGGTGCTCCGATCTTGTTTGTGAATAAGAAGGATGGTTCTATGCGTATGTGCATTGATTATCGCTAGGTGAACAAAGTTACAGTGAAGAATAGGTATCCATTGCCTCGTATTGATGACTTATTTGATCAGTTACAGAGTGCCATGGTATTTTTCCAAGATTGACTTACGTTCAGGCTATCATCAGTTGAAGATTCGGGAGCCAGATATCCCGAAGACTATTTTCAGGATTCGGTATGGTCACTATGAGTTTCTTCTTATGTGTTTTGGGCTGACCAATGCCCCAACAACTTTTATGCATTTGATGCACAATGTGTTCCGACCTTATCTTGACTCTTTTGTCATTGTGTTTATTGACGACATTCTATTGTACTCCCGGACTTGGGAGTATCATGAGCAGCACCTGAGGACTATGCTTCAGACTTTGAGGGAAAAGAAGTTGTATGCAAAATTTTCTAAGTGTGAATTCTTGCTAGACTCAGTGGCATTCTTGGGTCATGTTGTATATAATGATGGGATCAAGGTGGATCTGAAGAAGGTGGAAGCATTGTAGAACTGGCCTAGACCGTCATCAGCTACGGAGATCCAAAGTTTTCTTGGTTAGGCTAGGTAATATCGTCATTTTGTAGAGGGATTCTCATCTGTTGCGGCACCTATGACCAGGCTGACCTAAAAGGGTGCTCCGTTCATGTGGACCGAGGAGTGTGAGGAGATCTTTCAAAAGCTCAAGACAGCTTTGACTACAACCCCAGTATTGGTATTTCTTACAGGTTCGGGGTCTTACACTGTATATTGTGATACGTCACGGATTGGTCTTTACGCGATGCTGATGCAGGACGATAAGGTGATTGCCAACGCATCCAGACAGTTGAAGGTGCATGGAAGAACTACCCTGTCCACGAACTTGAGTTAGCAGTTATTGTTCCTGCCTTGAAGATCTGGCGGCACTATTTGTACGGTGCCCCTATGATATTTACATCGATCATTAGAGTTTGCAGCATTTGTTCAAGCAAAAGGATCTTAACTTGCATCAGCGGAGGTGGTTGGATCTACTCAAGGACTATGATATCACTATTTTGTACCATTCGTGGAAGGTCAATGTGGTGACCGATGCTTTGAGTAATCGGGCAGAGAGTTTGGGGAGTTTAGCATATCTACCAGTAGCAGAGAGGCCATTGGCATTGGATGTTCAGGCCTTAGCCAGCCAATTTGTGAGATAAGATATTTCAAAGCCGAGTCGAGTATTGCATGTTTGGTCTCTCAGTCTTCTCTTTATGATCGTATCAGGGAGCATCAGTATGATGACCCCCATCTGCTTGTCCTTAAGGACACGCTCCAGAACGATGATTCTAAGGAGGTCCCTATTGGGGATGATGGTGCATTGAGGATGCAGGTCATGTTATGTGTGCCCAATGTAGATGGTTTGCGTGAGTTGATTCTTCAGGAGGCTCACAGCTTGCGGTACTCTATTCATCCGGGTGTCGCAAAGATGTATCAGGACTTGAGGTAGCATTACTGGTGGATGAGGATGAATAAGGTCATAGTGGAGTATGTCGCTCGGTGCCTTAATTGCCATCAGGTGAAGTATGAGCATCATCGTCCAGGTGGATTACTTCAAAAGTTAGAGATTCTGGAGTGGAAAAGAGAGCAGATCACTAAGGATTTCGTTGTTGGACTCCCACGGACTCAGCAGAGGCGTGATGCAGTTTGGGTGATTGTGGATAGTGATGTCGCCCAAACTCACACCATTAATTGAGGTTGTGAGGCGGTCGATGCAATAATAACAACCCAATGCTAGTCAGGGTCAATTCCGCAGGGAGCTTGATATGGGATTAGGTATATATCTAGTCTAGTGTATGATGTGTCCTAGATTTCACTTCCACATATTCTTTTGTTGTTTCTACTTCTACTTTTATGCTAATGATTGTAATTGTAAAGCTAAGAGACAATGCTTTTGGGTTTTGATATTGTTTCAAGTTATAAAAGATCTAGGGTTGCAATTTCCGCCTAGTTGGTTACCTAATGGATTTTGCGCTTTAGGGCATGTTTGGGTTATTGGGATACAATGTAGCAATCATGCGTGATCGCTCGCTCTACACCTCTCGGTAGTTTAAGTGATTTTGCCCAATTTGGCTTTCTCAAGTCCAAATGGGTATTTCACGAAACAAGTGATAATTGCTCAAGTCAGGTATTACTATCTCTAGATTTGACCCTTTAATTGGGGCTATCAATTTCTTGAGTTCACCCCAATTTCTTGTTAGCCAAGTTTTCCAAGACTTAGTCTCACTTTCTCAAGTAGAGACTAAGTCAATTTGGCATGAATCAATATTTGCAACTATTAATTCTTGAATTCAAGCAAGAGTGAGGCTAAATATCATATACCCAATCATAAATAAGCCCTAAATTAATTACCCATTAAGTACTCATACTAGGGTTGGGTCACAACACTAGAAAAGGGTTTAGCTACTCATAGAAAATGGAGAAATTAAAGAAGAATCAAAGATAAAATTCATAATATAAGATTAAGAGAAGCAAATCCAATGTTAAAAGGTCAAACTAGTACAAAGTTACCCAATACAGCAAAAGAAAACGACTATCTAAACTCAGGTGCTCCTAAATTAACCTAAAAATGACAAAAAGATCTATTTACCCAACTGAAAATATCTGAAAAAATTGCCCCTGCGAAGGTTGTGCGGCCGACACTTTGATGTTGACTGGCCAGGTTGGCTTTCTGCGGTCGCATAAAACTGGGATGCGGCCGCACTTCCTCTGATTGTGCGGACCACACATTTCTGAGTACAGTCGCACTCTTGATCTTGGACTAGAACTGAGCTTCATTCTGCGGACCGCACATTTATGAGTGCGGCCGCACTTTGGCATCCTGCGGCCCCACAATAATAGTGTGGTCCGCTCATCTTCAAGCTCCCAAAACACAAGTCTCTGAATCTAGTTCTCTGCGACCGCACAATAATTATGCGGTCCGCATTCTGTGAATAAAATTTGTCAATGCTTCTCAGAGTTTGCGGCCAAACACAATATTGTGCGGTCCGCACTTTGGCCCTTTCTTCCTTGTTTTGGTCCTTGTCCAATTTTACTCCTTTTGAGTTGATTTTTCACTTCTTTGGCTTGTTTCCCAATGTCTTGCAATAAATCAAATTTCATTAGTTCTCGGGAATACCTTTAAGCATTTTTTGTCTAAAACATAAGTAAAATAGAGCAAATAAGCAGTCAAAATCCCTACTTATCAGAGAGACTGACCAAGTCAGATCATTTCATTCATGTGATGCCTACCTATTCTTCCGAGAAACTGGCTCGAATCTACATATGCGAGATCGTTAGGCTTCATGGCGTACCGGTATCTATCATCTCTGAATGGGGTAATCAGTTTACATCACGGTTCTGGAGGGTCGTACATCATGAGTTGGGTACCGAGTGGAGATGAGCACGACATTTCACCCTCAGATAGAAGGACAATCCAAGCGCACTATTCATATATTAGAGGATATGCTCCGTGCGTGTGTGATGGAGTTTGGAGGGTCTTGGGATCAGTTCTTGCAACTTGCAAAGTTTGCCTACAACAACAGTTATCATTCGTGCACCAGATGGCACCATATGAGGCTCTATATCATAGGTAGTGTCGATCCCCAGTGGGTCAGTCCGAGCCAGGGCGACGCCAGATTATTGGGTACAGACTTGGTTCAGGATGACCTGGATAAGGTGAAGGTGATTCAGGATCGACTTCGCACACCCAGGTCCATACGAAAGAGTTATGCAGACCGGAAGATTCACGATGTTGCATTTATGGTTGGAGAGCGGGTCTTGCTCCGGGTATCGCCTATGAAGGGCGTTATGAGGTTCGGGAAGAAGGGCAAGCTAAGCCCAAGGTTCATTGGTCCCTTTGAGGTGTTGCGGCAAGTTGAGGAGGTTTCTTATGAGATTGACTTACCTCCTAGTCTAGCAGGAGTTCATCCAGTATTCCAAGTTTCTATGCTCTAGAAGTATCATGATGATCTGGCTCATGTGTTGGATTTTAGCTAAGTCCGTTTGGACAAGGATCTGTCTCATGTTGAGGAGCCAGTAGCTATTTTGGACAGGCAGGTCAGAAAGTTAAGGTCAAAGAACATTGCTTCGGTGAAGGTGTAGTGGAGGGGTCAGTCGGTTGAGGAGGCGGTTGGGAAACCGAGCATGATATGTGCAGTCGTTATCCTTATCCTTTCCCCGCTTCAGGTATATCTCTATACTCGTTCGAGGAGCAATGATTGTTTTAAGAGGGGGAGGATGAAACGACTTTGTCGGTCGTTTTGAGAGTTATAGCCCTAATACCCTGTTTACTGCTTCCCCCGTGTCTTTTCTGCTTATGTGTCTTGTCGATAGGTGTTGGTAGTGGTTTCGGAGTGTTTTGGGAGACTCAGTCCTTTAACGGAAGCTTAAGTCTTAGGATTTTGACCGTAGTCGGAACTGTGTGAAGAGGACTCCAGAATGGAGTTTCGTCGGTTTCGTTAGTTCTGTTGGGTGATTTTGGACTTCAGGACGTGTCCGGATTGTGTTTTGGAGGTCTGTAGCTCATTTAGGCTTGAAATGATGAAAGTAACATTTTCGGAGATTTTGACCGGTAGTGGACTTTTTTATATCAGGGCGATTCCGATTCCGAAAGTTGGAGTAGGTCCGTAGGGTTGAATATGACTTGTGTGAAAAATGTGGGGTCAATCGGACGGGGTTTGATAGGTTTCGGCATCGGTTATCGAAATTGGAAGTTTCAAGTTCATTAAGTTTGAATCGAAGGGTGATTCGTGCTTTTAGTGTTGTTGGATGTGATTCGAGGGCTCGACTAAGTTTTTATGGTGTTTTAGGACTGGTTGGTACGTTTGGTTGAGGTCCCGGGGGCCTCGGGTGTGTTTCGGATGCTTAATGGAATGAGATTTTGACTTAGGCACCTGCTGATAATTGCTGGTTCTGATGTTTCGCACCTGCGGAGTGGAGACCGCAGGTGTGGACTCGGATGTGCTGAGGATAGCTAGCAGATGCGACCCTGGGCTGGGTAGCATGTGGTCGCAGGTGCAGCAATGGAACCGCAACAATGGAGCCGCTCCTGAGGATGAGTAACCACAGAAGCGAAGGCCATCTGGGGGGAGGTGATCGCAGAAGCGGACATGAATCCGCAAGTGCGACCCTATGATGGCAAAAGCGGACTCTGAGTTTTTAAGTGACCTGCGAGGGGAATTCTGCAAGTGTGGTGATGCAGGTGTGATGGCATGTCCGCGGATCTGGATGAACTGGGCGGAAAAGAGAAATTCTAGGGTTTGATTCCCATTTCAATTTTGGGACTGTGGGAGCTCGATGTGAGGCGATTATTTGAGGGTTCTTCAAGAAGATTGTTGGGGTAAGTGATTCTAACTCGGATTGGGCTATATTTCATGAATCTATTTCCATTTTCATCTTCTAATTAGTGATTTGAGTTGTAAGTTTGGGGGAAAATGGTAGAAACTTCATAGACTAAAATTTCGAGTTTTGGAAAGCGATTTGAGGTCGGATTCGAGTAATTCTTGTATGGTTAGACTTGTGAGTGAATGGGTGTTCGTATTTTGTGACTTTTACCTCCGAGACGTGGGCCCGGGGAGGCTTTTTGGGTTGATTTCCTAATTTTTTGCTTAAGCTTAGATTTCATTGACTAGATTAGTTTCTTATAGCTATATTTATGGTATGTAATTGATTTTGGCTAGATTTGGGCCATTCGGAGTCGAATATTTGTGGGAAGAGCAGTTCTACCGATTGATTTAGCTTGGTTCGAGATAAGTGGCTTGCCTAACCTTGTGTGGGGGAATTCCCCTTAGGATTTGGTACTGATATTGATATGTGTACGCGAGGTGACAAGTGCATACACGGGCTATTTTTTGCAAAACCCGATTTTTATTAAGTAATTTCCTATTTTCACCTTAATTGAGTATACTAGCATGTGCAGTTATCCTGTTAGCCTAGAATAACATGTCTACGTGTCTTAATTTCTTAACTAATCTCTTTGCAGCATGCTTAGTGAATTCTTGTTTCTTTTCTTGACGTGTACTTAGTCTAAACTGTAGATACTCTTGTTGTACCTATCATCTGAAATTGTCTAAGCTATGTATTTACTTTGGGACTACGGGACAGTATCCCGTGAGATCCCCTTGCATATTTACTTTTGGGACTACAGAACGGTATCCCGGGAGATCCCCCTACACATTTACTTTTGAGACTACGAGGCGGTACCTCGGGAGTTCTCCCTGCACATTTACTTTTAAGATTACGAGGCGGTACCTCGGGAGTTCTTCTGCATATTTACTTTTGGGAATACGAGACGGTATCTCAGGAGATCCCCTATTGTTTATTTCCGCATGTTGTACTGTTATTTCATTGTGTTTTCCTTTGTTGAACTCTTGTCTCTTATTGTACTATTTTATTCTCCTGCTTTAATTATTATATACCAGTGGGCTTGACCTGACCTCGTCACTACTCGTTCGAGGTTAGGATTGGCACTTACTGGGTACCAATTGTGGTGTAATCATGCTACTCTTCTGCACATGTTTTGTGTGTAGATTTAGGTGCTCGTTATCAGCCGCATTTCAGTGAGTCGAGACTGCTTTGGAGACTTCAAGGTATATTTGCCGCGTCCGCAGAACTCGGAATCCCCTTCTACTCCTCCAAATGTCAAACATATTCTGTATTTTTTTTTATTAGACTCTAGACTATAGAGATACTATTCTCCTTCTGTAGTTTGTGACTCATGATGTTCCAGGTTTTGGGAAAGTTGTGTATGTCTAGTATTTTGGTTATTGTACATGTCGAGCGGCATTATTATTGGTTATTCAGTATCTATTGCAGTTAGATGATAAGTTTTCTTCTATTGGTATTTCTGCAATTTGTTGGGCTTACCTAGTCATAGAGACCGGAGGGGTGCTTGGGGTCGTGACGCTTGGTCGAAATGTGCGTGAGGAAAGAATATATTACCAAAACATAAAAATTTAATAGGACGAATAGGGTGCCGCGTTCGCGAAGGGGCGCCTAGTAGAGTACCGCATCTGCGAGCCATGTCTCGCGTTCGCGAAGAGCGAATTGGTAGGTGGGCAGTTTCGTCTTCGCGATCACGAAGAAAGTTCGAGTGGGCAAAGAGCTTTTTATTTCGGGACTTAGTCCATTTCTCCCACATTTTCACGTGGTTGAGCGATTTTTTGGAACTCTTGAAGGGGAGATTTTCATCATCTATCATGTGGTAAGTGATTCCTTCCTATTGTAGGTTAAATACATGTATTACATATGGATTTCAACATGAAAATTATAGAAATTATGGATTTTATGTACAAAACATAGAAATAAATCTTTTGGATTTTGAACACGAAATTGGACATTGAATTAGGAATAAATTATATATTCGAGTTCGTGGTGTTATGGGTAATATTTATCTTCGAAAATTTGCGAAATCCGAGCACGTGGCCCTGAGGGTTGACTTTGTTGACTTTTCGAGCAGAGTTGGAAATTATTATAAATTGATTAATTATGAGTATTGGAGAATATTTTTATTAGTTTTCACGTCGTTTGACTAGTTTTGGATTGATGGGCATTGGTTTGAGGCGTTAGAATGGTGTTGGAGCCGGTTATGGAACTTCAGAGCGAGGTAAGTATCATGTCTAACCTTATGAGGGGAATCTACCCTGTAGGTATTGTAATTGCTATGTGCTATGCATTGTGGGGGCTACGCACGTATGAGGTGACGAGTGTCCATGCGTATGCTAGAATTAATTATTAGGTCCGGATAGACTTAGACTCATGTCATGTCTTAAATGTACTATTTTATCATTTCCTGTTTAATTATTTTAATTTATGTTCTTGTCTGAGACCAGACATTCTTAAAGTATCGAACGTACGATTTGTGATACAAGGTTAGCTACTTGAGTAAAAACAGAGAGTACACTTCCTTATATGGGTTCCTTCCGTGTTGCACGTATTTGTTCGGCTTAGCAGCATCTTTATGGGATAAGGTCGTTCACCTCGACAGTATTATGGGATGCATCCATAGATCAGGTCGTACGACCTCGGCAGTGTATATACACTACTATTATGGGATCGGGCCATACACCACGACAAGAATTCGTGCCTTTACCCTACACTTTTGCACTCAATGTGCATGTATATTTTTTATGGTCATTTAAGGCACGTAAGAGCAGTTGCTAAGGGGAATTTGTGGTGAGTTGTATTCCATATTACGATCCGCAGCACACAGAGTATTCGTCAGATTTCTTTCTTTATCTTGCCTTTATTATATTACGACATACGTTGTATTATTATAGTATTTCCTAGTAGATAATCATGTACTTGTGATACCGGATTTTGGGATGTTCTAGAATTTGTTTGTAGTTTTGCTTAACTTTGACACACTTTATTTTATATTTTATTAAATATTGGGTGTCCATGGTTTTAATGCTTTAATTTCTTTATCTAATAAGATTCACGATTTCAAAAATAATAAAATGAATGATTAAGTTAATAGTTCAACATTGTCTTGCCTAATGGCAAAGTTGGGCGCCATCACGACCTATAGTGGGAATCAGGTCATGACAGCTTGGTATCATAGCACTAGTTTAACTTATGTCTCACGAGTCATGAGCAAGTCAAGTAGAGTCTTGCGGATTGGTATGGAAACGTATGTACTTATCTTTGAGAGGCTACATGGATGTTAGGATAACTTCCCTTTCTTGATTCCTTATCGTACGATTTGACTTCGTTGAAGCTTATGCCTTCAGTTCCTTCCTACTCATTCGTACGCGATGTCAGGGATTTGTTATCAGTTTGGCACCGACGAGTTGTGGAAAGGCTATAGATCTGGTACAGGATGTTTTTCCCTGGGTATTCGGGCAGACTATTATCGTCTCCTCGCGGAGGGTTGTTCTATCGTTTTAGCCCAGTGTTAGTATTGCTCATGGTTTCGAGGCCTTACATTGTGAATTGTGATGTACATGTGTTGTTATCACGTAGAGCTGGTGTAAATGGTAGGGTGCTTAATTATGTGTCGCGGTAGTGAATGACTCAAAAGGAGGATTACTCGATTCATGGTTTAGAGATTCGGCATTTAATCCCAACAAATCAGTGGCATTAGAATGCAGATGTTGAGACGTTGGTTAACGGAGTTGTAAAATGGGGTATTTTTTGAATTTGGTGGAAATCCTTGGTTGTGATGTGGAGTCGACGTCCTTGTTTGAATGCATTAAGGCTCGTCGGTGTGTTGGTTTTCATTAGTTTTCCTTTGGCACAAGGTGTCGTGAAATGGTACCTAAGAAGTAGTAACCGAGATGATGGTGTATTGCGACTGCAGGGTCGGATCGGTGCCTCCCGTGTTGAAAATGATCTTGAAGGAGGCTTAAAGTTGGTGGAAATAAGTTATTCGGGTGAAATAGATATGGATTATGAGTGAGGCAGTATTTTAGTACCGAAAGATAAGAAGGGCATGCAGGGTTATGTCTCGCAGTAGTTGAGTTTATTAGCAGGCCAAGTACGAGCAGCAGAGATCAAGTAGTTGCTTAGGAAACTGAATGTGATGAGAGGAGTTCGCTTGGAATGTAGAGGGATGTGAAATCTTGATTATCGTTTTGGGGTGCAATATGACTTCGAGTTTTGAACACATTTCTGGATCTTATGTTGATGTTAATGGAAATGAACGTGCGCTTGCAGCTAGTGGGCGAGTGTGGGAACAGGAGGATTAACCGATTTCATTGTGATTGTAACCAGTGCAATATCGTTGGAAGATGTCGATATGGGGTTACATATATTAGCTATCTCCTGTGAGGATCTTAGGAGTTGCGTAATTTCTAGTAAAGTTCCTACGAATAGTTCTACCTTCTATCCAATAGAGTGTATGTATGGCGGTGTGATCTTGGATCGCTTGAAGAAGATGGAACGAGTGTCAAGAGGTAGAGTGTGCGATTGTGGCTGATAATTCGAGATGCCTTATCATTAGTGCAACAAGAATTTGGCTGAGTAATGGTGCGAGATCATGGTAGCAGAGAAGGAGGAGTCATTGTGGATTCTGGATTTATGTGAATGTAGGTTAAAGCTAAGTGGGGGAGCCTATCACCTACAATTGGGTCACGTGGTTATGTGCCTTGGCAGTATCGGGTTATCGGTACATTGAAGGATTAGTTACGAGTAAGGGAAGAAAACATCAAGAGTAATTCAGGGCAAGGGATTTGATGCGTGCAACATTTCGCCTTATCGATTCATGTGCACATTTCGGGGATGACTCAGAGTTTATGCTTCTTCTGGATGTAATGTACAAGGGAATCGATTCATTCGGTTGCTTCCTTGGAGTGTTGATACCTTGAGTAGCTTCATTTCATGTATTGTGACTTTCACGTGTGGTTGGTTTCGGTTTTCAAGAAGATCGCAGTTGATTTAAAAGGATAAATCTCAATTCGGAAGCCTTAAGTTGAAAAGTTAACCAAGGTTTGACTTTTGAGTAAACAACATCGAAATCGAGATTTGAAGTTTCTAAAGGTTCGTATCATGATTTTGGACTTGGGCGTATGTTCGTATCGAGTTTCGGGTCAATCGGAAGCGTTTCGGCTCTCATTGTAGAGAGAGGGCATTTTAAAGGTTTTAGAATTTCCTAAGTTTGATTGAAATGAAATTTTGTGTTAATGATTTCCGTTTGGGATTCTGAGCCATGGAATAGGTTCATATATTGATTTGTGACTTGTGCATAAAATTTGGCGTCATTCCAGAATGTTTAGGTGTGATTCGGACGCGTTCGGCGAAGTTTGAATGTTTGAAAGTTAAAAGAAGGATTCTGATCGTTGATTCATGGTTTTAATGTCATTATTGGCGATTTGAGCCTTTGAATAAGTTAGATAAGGTATTGGGACTAGTTGGCCTGATTGGACGGGGTCCAGGGGGCCTCGGGTGTGTTTTGGGATGGGTTCAGACCAAGTTTAGATGAATTATTATTGTTGGTTTGTTGGTTCTAGTTTTGTTCTTTAAGATCACGTTCGCGAAAAAGGAGTTGAAATGGGGGCTAGTATGTTCATCGTGTTCGCTACTGGTCCCTCGCGTTCGCGAAAGGTTGAAAGGCAATGCATCGCGTTCGCGACAGGGCGTCGTATTCACGAACGGGGGAAGCTGCGCGAGTTTCTGGCCTTCGCGTTCACGAAAGAGGTGTCGCATTGGTGAAGGGCACTGGTAGAGTTCTACGTTCGCGATCCATGTCTTGCATTCACGAAGAACGAATTGGCAACAAGGGAGTTTGGTCTTCGCGATCGCGAAGAAGGTTCTACTGGGCAGAAAGCATTTTATTTCGGGACTTAGCCCATTTCTCTCACATTTTCACCTGGTTGGACGATGTTTGGAGCTCTTGAAGGGGAGATTTCCATCATCTATCATGTGGTAAGTGATTCCTACCTATTGTAAGTTAAATACATGGATTACATATGGATTTTAACATGAAAATTGTAGAAATTATGGATTTTATGAAGAAAACCTAGAAACTAAATATTTGGATTTTGACCACGAAATTAGACATGGAATTAGGAATAAATTATATAGTTGAGTTTGTCGTATTATGGGTAATGTTTATCTTCGAAAATTTGCAGAATTCGGGTACGTGTCCAGAGGGTTGACTTTGATGACTTTCCGAGCGGAGTTGGAAATTGTTATAAATTGATTAATTATGAGAATTTGAGTATATTTTTATTGGTTTGTACGTTGTTTGACTAGTTTCGGATCGATGGCCATCGGTGTGAGGTGTTAGAGAGGCGTTGGAGCCGATTATGAAACTTCGGAGCGAGGTAAGTCTCCTGTTTAACCTTGTGATATGGAATCTACCCCGTAGGTGTTGTAATTGCTATGTGCTACGTGTTGTGGGGGCTATGCACGTATAAGGTGATGATTGTCCTTGCGTGTGCTAGAATTCATGATTAGGTCCGGGTAGACTTAGACTCACACCATGTCTTAAATGTATATTTGAGGTATTATTTCCTGTTTAATAGCTTTAATTTATGTTCATGTCCAAGACTAGACATGCTTATGGTATCAAATGTACGATTTGTGATATATGGTTAGCTACTTGAGTAACAGTAGAGAGTACACTTCCTTTTACGGGTTCCTCCCGTGTTGTACGTATTTGTCCGAAAGTTTTTTGAATTTCACAACTCACACTTATATTCGTGAGTGAGGCTAGTCACATGTCAAGTCTTCACTATTTCCTATGGGATCGGGTTGTTCCCCTCGGCAGTATTATGGGATGGATCCATGGATCTGGTCGTTCGCCTCGGCAGTATTATTGGATGCATCAATGGATCGGTTTGTACGACCTCGGAAGTGTATATACACGACTATTATGGGATTGGGTCGTACTCCACGGCATAAATTCGTGCATTTACCCTAATGGGATCGGGCCGCTCTCCTCGGCAGAATCGTGTGAAATATTGGATAAGGAGTCAACGTACTTAGCAGTTTTCCCAACTTGAAATGTGACCGTTGATTTGGTGTTGATCAATACATATTCTATTTGAAGAAGTTATCGATGTTTGAGAACCTTGTGTTACTGCTCAATTGAGGATTTCATTATGTACTTGTATCTGTTTTCACTGTTTTATCTATCATGCCTCATATCTGTTTAATTTTATTGTGTATGATCTATTGGACCACTAGTAAGTATTGAGGTTGATCTCTCGTTACTACTTCTCCCGGGTTAGGCTAGATGTTTAATAGGTATGCGTTGATTTACGTACTCACGCTACACTTCTGTACTCATTGTGCGGGTATAGTTATTATGGTCATTTAGGACGTAGGCGCAGTTGCTAAGGGGAATTTATGGTAATTGTATTACATGTTACGATCCGCAGCACACAGAATCTTCATCGGATTTCTTTCTTTATCTTTTCTATCATATATTCCAGACAGATGTTGTATTATTATTGTATTTCCTAGTAGATGTCCATGCACTTGTGACACCAGATTTTGGGATGTTCTAGAATTTGTTTGTGGTTTTTCTTAACATTGACACACTTTTATTTTATATTTTATTAAACTGTAGGTATCCATATAATGCTTTAATTTCTTTATCCTATAAGATTCATGATTTCAAAAATAATAAAAAGAATGATTAAGTTGATAGTTCACCGTTGGCTTTCCTAATGGCGATGTTGGGCGCCATCACAACCTATAGTAGGAATCGGGTCATGACACCTATATAATTCAAATAAGAAATAATTTAGTAAGCAGAATTTTTAATTTATTTTTATAACTTAAATAATTGTAAAATATTTAGCGCTACATTTTTATTCACTAACAACAACAACATGCCAAGTATATTCTCATACTTGGGGTCTGGGGAGGGTAGTGTTACGCAGACCTAACCCCTACATAGTGAAGGTAGAGAGGTTGTTTCCAATAGACCATCATCTCGAAAAAATAGGGATGATGATGATGATGATGAGGAGGAGGAGGAGGAGGAGGAGGATGATGATGATGATGATGAGGAGGAGGAGGAGGAGGAGAAGGAGGAGGAGAAGGAGAAGGAGGAGAAGGAGGAGAAGGAGAAGGAGAAGAAGGAGAAGGAGGAGGAGGAGGAGGAGGAGTAGGAGAAGGAGAAGGAGCAGGAGAAGGAGAAGAAGGAGAAGGAGCAGGAGAAGGAGAAGAAGGAGAAGGAGGAGGAGAAGGAGAAGGAGAAGGAGCAGGAGAAGGAGAAGAAGGAGAAGGAGGAGAAGAAGGAGAAGAAGGAGAAGGAGGAGAAGGAGGAGGAGGAGTAGGAGGAGGAGTAGGAGGAAGAGGAGGAGTAGGAGGAGGAGTAGGAGGAGGGGGAGGAGGAGGAGGAAGTGAAGGAGGAGAAGGAGAAGGAGAAGGAGAAGGAGAAGGAGAAGAAAGAAGAAAGAGAAGAAGAAGAAGAAAGAAGAAGGAGAAGAAGGAGAAGGAGAAGGAGGAGAAGAAGAAGAAGGAGAAGGAGAAGAAGCAGAAGGAGAAGAAGGATAAAGAGGAGAAGGAGAAGGAGAAGGAGAAGAAGGAGAAGGAGAAGGAGAAGGAGAAGAAGAAGAAGGAGGAGGAGAAGGAGGAGGAGGAGGAGAAGAAGAAGAAGAAGAAGAAGAAGAAGGAGAAGAAGGAGAATGATGATGATGATGATGATGATGAGGAGGAGGAGGAGGAGGAGGAGGA
>ML272794.1:470-57970 GCA_005239495.1 Nicotiana undulata | reverse complement strand
TTCTATCCTCTGCCCAGTATTTCTTAGGTTCGCCTCGACCTCTTCTCAAACCCTCCATGGTCAACCTCTCACACCTCTTAATGGGAGCGTCAATGATTCTCCTCTTCACATGCCCGAACAATCTCAACCTCGACTCTCGCATCTTCTCCTCCATGGAGGCCACTCCCACTTTGTCCCGAATAAATTCATTCCTAATCTTATCCCTCCTAGTACACCCATACTTTCACGACCCCAAATCCTAACAGGTCGTGATGGCACCTATCGTAGAACTAGGCTAGCCACTATCACATAAATCATTAATAAATCCTCATAATAAGTATAAAATTTTCTAAATCTTTAAACAACATAAATAATATAACAGTCTAAACTATTCCCCAGAACTGGAGTCAACTGATCACGAGCATCTAAGGATAAGACTAATACCACTAATGTCATAATACAATATCTCAGAAACTAAATGAAGGGAGGGAAGTGGAGAAGATGTGGACGTTGGACAGCTACCTCGAAATCTCGAATGCTGACGTCGAACGGTCTCAGATAACTACTGCTCAGAACCAGTACTTGGATCTGCACACAAAGGTGCAGGGAGTAATGATGAGTACGCCAACTCAATAGTAATGAAAATAAATCAAGTCTGAAGATAAGAAACACACAGCAACAAAACATCAATTCACAAATAGTAAATTACTGAGTCTTAATAAAGTATACATTTAGTACATAAGTTTGAAAACAAGTTTCCGTAAAAATCCTTTGAACAAGTATGATTTCCAATGTTTCTCAGTAAAATTCCCAAAAATCTCAATATGAAAGAGGAAATGAATCATAATCAAAACTCAGCAAAATATCATTATAAAACGCCCATCGGGCCAAATCATCAGTCACTCAACACCTTACCATCACTCAGTAACAGTCACTCAGCACCTCACAGTCACTCATGCCTCCCAATCACTCGTCACTCGGCACTCGGAACTCGCACTCGGTAGGTACATGCGCTCACTAGGGGTGTATAGACTCCGGAGGGGCTCCTACAACCCAAGCGCTATAAACAGCCAAATCATGGCATCAATCACTCAGGCACTCAGCCTCTCTCATATCATAAATATCCTCACAATATTGGCCCTCGGCCTCACTCAGTCAGACACTCACAACATGCCACCCGGGCCATAAATAGACGGGGTTCTCGACCCAAAACAGTATTTATTTCAGGAAATAATAATATCAACAAGTCTGAGTGTCAACAATTTAACAAGAACGACTAAGTGAAAATCATAATTTCTAAGTGAGGAATATCAGAAAAATAGCCCCCAAGGGGTTTAAACAGATCGACACGAGGCCCCAAACGTGGCTTACAGCCCAAACATATCAAGAACATAATAATACTATTTAACATATGATTTGAAAGCAGTTTTGCAACTCAATAGTTGCATAAGAAGGAACCAATTTCCAATTTCCCAATTCGTGCACGCCCCACACTCGTCATCCAGTATGTGCCCAATAGCCTAGCCTCACCCGACTCGAACCAACCAATCGGAGATCTACACCTCCTACCATATAAAGCCTCATACGGGGCCATCCGAATACTAGACTGGTAGTTACTTTTATATGCAAACTCCGCGAGTGGCAGAAACTAGTCCCATGAACCCCCAAAATCAATCACACAGGCACGCAACATGTCCTCTAAAATCTGAATAGTCTGTTCCGACTGCCCGTCGGTCTGAGGATGAAATGATGTGCTCAACTCTACCTGAGTACCCATACCTCTCTGCACGGCCCTCCAAAACTGAGATGTAAACTGAGTACCTCTGTCAGAAATGATAGAAACCGAAACTCTATGCAATCGGAAAATCTCCCTGATGTAGATACCAGCTAACCGCTCCGAAGTATAAGTAGTACTGACAGGAATGAAGTGAGCGGACTTGGTAAGCCGATCCACAATGACCCAAATAGCATCAAAACCCTTCGAAGTCCGTGGAAGCCCAACTACAAAGTCCATGGTGATCCACTCCCACTTCCACTCCGGAATATCTAACCTCTGAAGTAATCCACCTGGCCTCTAGTGCTCATACTTGACCTGCTGGCAGTTGAGACACCGTGCTACATACTCAACAATATCTCTCTTTATCCGACTCCACCAATATTGTTGTCTCAGATCCTAGTACATCTTCGCAGCACCCGGATGGATGGAATACCGCGAGCTGTGAGCCTCTACTAATATCAACTCTCGAAGCCCATCCACATTAGGCAGGCAAATACGGCCCTGCATCCTCATAACCCCGTCATATCGAATAGTCACATCCCTGGCATCACCTCAACGGACCCTATCTTGGAGAACTAATAAGTGTCGGTCATCATACTAGCGTGCTCTAATCTGATCATAATGAGAAGATCGGGAAGCTATGCTAGCTAATACCCGCAGAGGCTCTGACAAATCCAATCTCACCATATGACCCGCTAAAGCCTGAACATCAAGTGCTAAAGGTCGCTCTGCTGCTAAAAGGTAATCTAGACTTCCCAAACTCTCGGCTCTGCAACTCAGGGCATCGGCCACCACATTGGCTTTCCCCGGATGGTACAAAATAGTGAGGTCATAGTCCTTGAGAAGCTCTAACCACCTCCTCTGACGCAAATTCAAGTCCTTTTGCTTCAGTAGATACTGCAAACTACGATGATCGGTGAAAATCTCACACTGCACCACATACAAATAATGGCGCCAAATATTCAAGGCATGAACAATGGCAGCTAACTCAAGATCGTGCACTGGATAATTCTTCTCGTGCACCTTCAACTGTCTAGACGCGTAGGCAATCACCCTACCGTCCTGCATCAATACCGCTCCCAAGCCAACTCTAGAAGCATCACAGCAGACTGTGTAAGAACCTGAACCAGTAGGCAAGACCAATACCGGAGTTGTGGTCAACGATGACTTGAGCTTCTGAAAGCTCTCCACACACTGATCAGACAATCTGAAAGGAGCACCCTTCTGGGTCAATCTGGTCAAGGGCGAAGCAATAGAAGAGAACCCTTCCACAAAGCGACGGTAATATCCTGCCAAACCAAGGAAACTCCTAATCTCTGTAGCTGAGGACGGTCAGGGCCAACTCTGCACCACCTCTATCTTCTTCGTATCAACCTGAATACCCTCACTGGCACCACGTGCCCCAAGAAAGATGTTGAACCAAGCCAAAACTCACACTTGGAGAATTTTGCATAAAGCTTCTCCTCCCTCAACCTCTGCAACACAACCCTCAAATGCTGAGCATGCTCCTCCTGGCTAGGGGAATATACTAGGATGTCATCGATGAACACAATGATGAAAGAATCAAGGTAAGGCTGAAACACGTTGTTCATCAAATGCATGAACGCGACTAGGGCATTGGTCAGCCCAAATAACATAACCAGAAACTCAGAATGGCCATATCTGGTCTTGAAAGCAGTCTTCGGAATGTCGGAATCCCGAAGCTTCAGCTGATGATACCCGGATCTCAAATCAATCTTAGAGAACACTCTAGCTCCCTGAAGCTGGTCAAACAATTCATCAATACGGGGCAAAGGATACTGGTTCTTCACCGTAACCTTGTTTAGCTGCCGATAATCGATACGCATGTGCAAGGAACCATCCTTTTTCTTCACCAACAACACCGGTGCACCCCAAGGTGACACACTAGGCCGAATGAACCCCTTATCTAGGAGTTCCTAAAGCTGCTCTTTCAATTCCTTCAACTCCGTTGGTGGCATACGATAAGGTGGAGTAGAGATAGGCTGGGTGCCTGGAACCAAATCAATACCAAAATCAATGTCCCTATCAGGTGGCATGCCTGGAAGGTCTGCAGGGAATATATCCGAAAAATCACGGACTATAGGAACAGAATCAACAGAAAGAGTTCACTACTAACATCCCTCACAAAAGCAAGATAAGATTCACACCCTTTCTCAACCCTACACTGAGCTTTCAAGAATAGCATGACATTGGGATAACCAATCCATGCCCAGTATTACATCAAAATCAACCATGATGAGAAACAACAAGTCTACTCGGGTCTTCAGACCTCCAATAGATATCACACACGACAGATACACACGGTCCACAACAATAGTATCGCCCACCAGAGTCGAAACATGAACAGACGTAACTAAAGACTCACGGGGCATACTCAGAAAGTGAGCAAAATATGACGAAACATAAGAGTATGTGGAACCAGGCTCAAATAAAGCCAAAGCATCACTGTGACAGACTGAGATAGTACCTGTAATCACCAAATCGGAGGCCATAGCATCAGGCCTAGCTGAGAGTGCATAGATACGTGGCTGACCTCCACCTCCTCGATACTTCTCTTACGGATGACTTGAGTATCGAGCTTCACATCCACGTCAGCTTCAAGGGTCCCGCCACTGAATTTGCACTCCAAGTACTCTATTTGGCCCTGCTCAACTTAAAACCTTTACACTCTAAGGTCTGTCTCCAAACCTCCAACCTCGCGTAGAGCCCTCATGCTTTTATAATATAAATTTAGGCTTGTACGGTTTAGTATGATTAATAAATATGATATCAAATAATTATTTTGGGTGCTTAATTGAATATGGATTAATTATTTTTTGTATGATCGAAATAAGAATTTTTAAAAACTCATATTTAAGTGTTCCACTTTGAATATTTTTAATTTAGACGTTGTATTAATCAATTTTAATTTAATATGTTATGTCCCCATATTTAAATTTCTTAATTACAAATCAATGGTATTATGTCGCCCATACAAAGGATGTATTTTCAAATTTTCAATTGGTATGATTTATATGAGATAAAATATTTATAGATTTTAAATTCTTAAATATTAGGATATCTTGCTTATTTTAATAAGAAAAGATTTAATATGTAAAATTTTAATTAATTTTAGAGTCCTAAATATTAAGAAACTAACCTAAATTACAATAGGCAAACAATATTTCCCTCGTACAGAAATTATTATTATTATTATTATTATTATTAGGCATACGACTGAACCAAGAACCTGTTATGGACCTCACATAATAGCATCTGGTCCTAACCAAAATTTTGCCCCCACTAATCTGGCAAGACCCAACTTCAACGCCACTTATTATAGATTATCACAATCGAATATTATCGTTATTTCCTATGCTCATACTTCACTATATATAGCAACCCTCGTCTTCGACACAATCACAATCACAATCACAATCACACAAACTCTTCTTCTCCAATTCTCTTGCGTAGTTATCAAGCAAATTAGATCAGACATGGGTTTGAAGGTAAAATGTCTTTAAATCCTTTATATTCCGTTTTCCACTTTTATTTCGTGGTTTGATAGATCTGTAGTTTTGTTGGTCAGTTATGCTATTCTTGTGAGTACGTCTTGTTAATTAAAAAGACCCTGACATAATGATTGGACGGTTATTACATACAGTAGTTGAAATTTCAGTGGTTGGGTTGATCTGTTGATTGACGTTCAAGAATTCTCGTTTAGCAGATCGTACACTGGTTCAGATTAAACACTAGTCTATTTATGCTATACTATACTATCATTAATGCTAATGATCAAAATTTAAGCACCTAATTAGATAAAAATAGTTGGATGCAATGGCCGATGAGCCGTGACTTGTCATAGGAATTTGTCCACTACAATTTCAATATTCTTTTGAAGATTTCATGTGATGAGAGTGTTTTTTTTTTCTTTTTGTTTCTGAGATAGTTGACATTATTGGCTATATATGGTGTATCTTTGGAAGCTTAAGTTGATGAGTAAAGCCAGGGAGCACCATTTAGCTAAATATAAATATGAAGCATAAGGAACTACTATTAATTATTACTAGTAATGAACAAATTATTGTGTGATAGGGTGACAGACAAAAATATTTACTCATGTTATCTAAAGGTTATTTCTGGTTCTTCACTGTGGTTTGTAAATAGTAGATCACATTGTAAAATGTTGGAAGCAAAAGGTTGGCCAAGGAGGTCGAGGAATGAATGTACTAACATTTTGCAGATATTCTTTGGACTAGCTATGAATTTAAACATATGTATTTGAATAGCGAATTGCCGTTAAAGCACTCAATTTTCCATAAACTGGGGTTGGGGTTTCGGCGTTAGAGCTGTTATGTTGATATAGATTTTTTTGTTAGTTGCGGTCCCATTAACTATGTTGGTCTCCACGTCGTGATTTTTATCATTAGGAAAATAAAACTTTGCATCTAGTGCCTTGTGCTGAAACATTTGGGTTTCAGGAGGATTTTGAAGAGCACGCTGAGTTGGCTAAGACATTGCCAGAGAGTACTTCCAATGAGAACAAGCTTATTCTTTACGGGCTTTACAAGCAAGCCACTGTTGGCAATGTCGACACAAGTGAGTATTACGTCTTGAGCATATGCACTTACTGCTATGCTACCTATGTAATGTTCTTACATCCATTGTATATTGTTGGGCAGGCCGTCCTGGTATTTTCAACATGAGGGACAGAGCAAAGTGGGATGCATGGAAGGCTGTTGAAGGTATGTGTTGTTCAGGTTGAATTTATTTTTCTTGGCTGAAACTTGATTCAACTTATATATATCTATGGCAGGAAAATCCAAGGACGAAGCTATGAACGACTACATCACCAAGGTGAAACAGTTGAAGGAAGAAGCTGCTTCAGCATAAGCTCTATCATCTTTTGTTGCTAAATTGTTGTTGGACTATGTAATCTTATTTACCAATGGCTTGCCTAATGTTATGCTTTTCCGTACTGCGGAAGAATGCTACTACTATTATTTATGTTTGAAGTTTGAACTTGGTTGAAACCTGATTGAACATCTTCAGAATAGCTAGCTATTACCCCTTGTTTGATGCTTGCGGTTGATCCACTAGTTCTACTTCTTTATGAGTTTGTCTTAAAATTCATCCATATGATATCAAGACAACTTTGAAGACCTATTTGAACATAAAACCATGTATCACAGACCAAAATGCAAACAATTCCAATTGAGGATTTTTATTAAAAGCTTGTTGCTTCCTAGTCTTCTACTACATTGGGAGATCAGAAAAGGGAAACAAACAGTAAGAATTGAACTCACTTATCAGTGCCACAAGTTGTTGGTAGTTTAGAGAGAATTGAACTACTGTATTTATTTCTCTTTCCACAACCCTTTAATGTTATGTCAGATTTCAGAAGACATTTATCCAGTTGCTTAGGATCATGCCATCCCTTTCAAGCTAGAACAAGTAATTAAAACCTCAATTGAAAGACCAGGACCAAGAAAACTAGTAGTAAACGATAAGCATCCAGATCAGGAATAGTGACATCCATCAATAATTCTGTCAAATATCTTCATGCCATACTCTTCACTAGTTTGAGCTCATAACCCTCATTTTGCACATTCACTTGGAAAGAAGTCTGACCATTCTTGATATTTCTTGTTAACAGAAAGGAGCTATACACCATTTCAATAGGATGGATGACAAATTCATCACTATATTTCACTTAAACGCCAACACATGAACAACTATTGAACAAAAGGATATCTAGATATATAATAATCCCTTACACGAGCAGCACCATCGCGGGAAAGGATTCCTTCAAGATCCCCAATAATTCTTGCCAGCCATATCTCTAAATTCCGTTGGATCTCTTTTAAGTTGTTACGGATGGAGTCAAAGGATCGCTTAGTAGCTAGTTGGGCTTGACCTTCAAATTCATCCCCATAATAACTCTTTCCGCTGTCAGTTTGTAGCACCATTAGCTTCTGACCTGTTTCAGATGCTCGCTGCTGAAGTCGAAATGCTTCAAGCAAAAATTCTGTCTGTCTTTGGGTCCGAAACTCAGGACTCAGGTTGGGTTCACTAGGATCACTAGCCTGCTGTTACAAGGATAATCATTATCAGCAGTGTGCTTATGGTAAGGCCTAGTGTTGTGCAATCTAAGAGTATAAACCGACATTTAAATATTTGAATCAGCACATATATATAATCAAGACTGGTTTATTCCCTTCTTTCAACAAGTCCAATAGATAAAATCTTATAGATGCATGAGGTAATCCATTTCACGAAAAAAGGAAGTGTTATATGTATTCCTTGATCTCGATTTCTTTGCAAGAAAGAAACACCGTATTGTCCAATCTCAGAGAAACCTAAGCATGCATGCAATAAGCTTTCAAATCGATGTAGTAAAATTTTGAGCAATAAGCTTGCAATAATTACCATTCTTCTGCATAGATCATCTATCTTGCCAGCAAGAGCTTGGTATCTCTTGACCTGTTTTCGCGTTGATGATGGTACCTTAGATAGATCTGTCTTCCCAATCTTTTCCAAATTCAGTAGCTCTTGCTCAAGTAACTTTAATTTGGAGGAGACTCCTGTTGATTCGCCATCTATCTTCCAAGGTGCCTCCCTTCTAAGAAAGCAAAAAGTGATCACCCTTGTTAGTTCCTAAAACCTCAACATGCAAACGTCTAACTGTATGTCTCTAAACACACAATGTTTACCTTGCTACAAAATGCTTTAAATGGTGAAGTGAATCCGCAGAATCATACTGCATATCCTGCATTAAGAAAATACATTTTGTTAAGACCCAAAGATAATTACCTTCTCAAAAAACCCAAAGATAATCTCACCTAATCACTAAGCTGGTTATCTACTAAGATAAGCATAACAACTCGCATAAAAGGAAGAAGCTGTAAGAGTAAAAAGAACCTCACCCCTCCCCTCCAAGCTTGAAACTAGAATTCAAGCCTTTTGAAATAGAAGTCTATTTCTCTTTTTCTCGTAACCCTCGTACTGACTTTATCCTTTACCAGCTCTCAAGGCATATCTCTCAAGGCATATTACTAACAGGTATGTTTATTTCACGTTGTCATCTGTTTTCTTTAGCCTTTCTATTTAAGTTGAAGACGGCATAGTGAAATGCTTCAACTTTCCCGCAGGAACCAAATAAATGAAAAGGTTGCCGGTGCCAATGTTAAGAAATCCAAATCCATCAAAGGGTTTAATTCTCAGGAAAGGAAAAAATGGAAGCAGAAATAGATCGGTGTGATCTCTACCTAGTCCAAACTTGGTGCATTTGCCAAGTTTAGGCAAAAATGTTTCAGTAATAAGTTAACTTTAGTGAATAGCAGCCCTATGGAGTTTAAGTTTCATTGGAGAAACTAGTTGAAATCGATAATATAGTATTACATCACAAAAGATGATGCTGAAGTTGGAGAAGATAAAGTCCAGAGAGAGACGAGGACAAGCTACAGCTAGCAACAAGAAAGTGAAAAGACATCTTTCTGTTGAGGTTGATGAATCGTAAACAGACAGATAGTACAGATCAACTAGATGTATTACAGATCAACTAGATGTTGACTGATAACAGCCCATCCTTTGCTGATATAAGGATTTTTTATACACATCATCGTTGAACTTTCCAACCGAATGGGATATATAAATTGGATGCCATTACTTGGTGGGAGTTCTGTGTTCTAAGCCAATAAGAAAGTTTCTGGAGCTAATCTGTATACATTATTTTGAGCTTCCTACATATCATCAAAATAGTAAACAAAAGGGGACCATTCTTGAAGCCAGAAATGCAGAAGTCTAATAGGACAAAAAAAGGTGAAAGAAGAAAAGTACGAAACAATGACCTGGTTTTCAAGCAGTGGTCCAAAACACCAGTATAGGGTGAAAAATATGAACAACAGTCAAGGTGAGTTTCATCTTTTGTAAAACAGACCATATCCTGGGAAGGATGAAGTTCAGTAGACACCACGAAGATAAAGCCATTCAAAATTATGGATAACAATGACAGGAGTCTCAACAAAAAAGACAAAGCACAAGACAGGTAGGAGAGGTAACTGAGTACACTAAACTACAGATTTCATTAATAAGCATCTCAGAATGTAATCATCATATAATTCAATTTGAATTTGCCGCTGAACTACTCTCCTGCATCAGCTTTCCTATGAAATTTTCAGGTATTTGAAAAAGGGTATAGAACTTCACCAAGAAATCTTTACTTACTACTGCAACATTGGTCAATATATTTATATTCTTTAACTTAATTTTCTTCATCCTACACACCTCTGGCTCATTTTGTCCATCACATATCATATATAAAAACAAAAGGAGAAGAAGAAAGCATACCAGGTGGTAATTTAATCTAATCCTTTTAGTACCATGCTATTCAAATAAAAGCAGCACTTTTTTCCCAAAGTCCAAGTTCCTATTTTTTTCTACATAAAGATCATTCTAGCATGGAACAACATTACAAATGATAGTAACAAATATAAAGAAGAAGAAATCCTCAAATGAATGAATCGTACCTGCTGCCAAGGACTAGCTTTTTCAGCCCAAAACTTAGAAGCAGAATTCAAGTATTCTGAATTGAATCCATTACTCTGTCCATAAACACCACCCATTTGTTCAGGATTAGGAATCCCATTACTCAAGTAACACTCATCCACCCCTACCCCCAAATCCATCCCTTCTGATATCCCAACTTTCCCATACCTCAAACCCATTTCAGCATAGCAATCCCCAACACCCTCACCAACATCTCCACTTGTACTATTTTCCATCTCACAACAACCCCTTCTACTCATAAAGTTCAACATTTCATCTCTTTCACTGATCTCTCTTTTCAGCTCCTCAATATTAGCCCTTAACTCACCTTCCACTTTCTCAAACTCCTCAACTCTCCCTCTTAACTTTTCAATCTCATCAGCACACTCATCAATCTGCTGCAAAAGCCTCTTCTCTTCTTGCTGCCACGCATGTCTATGACTTGCAAAGATCTCCACAACTCTTGCATTTGCCTTTGAATCCTCTTTTCTACGAGAAAGTAACTGCTTTAGCTGCTCTTCTGTCTCAATGAGCTGAAAAGTTAGCTCCTTGCTGCGGTTCTCAAGTCTTGGAATCAAAGAAATTGCATTCTTGGGTAAAATTCCAAGAAAGATTGTGAAACTGAGACCCAAATAGGAGGACAAGAACTTCTCCAAGTGTTTATTGTTGGGGTCTAAGTTGAAAGGGGAAACGGATTTTTCTTGTTCTTGTTCTTGTTCATGTGCCGCCATTACTGCCGAGAAAGCTGTCTTCAGTGAGTGGGGGAGTTTTTGAGGTTGCTTTTCGGGTGCACCTTTTCTGGTTTGGTTTTTGGGGATTTCTACTGAAAAAAGTCCCTTTTGGTTTGAGCTCCCCACCATGTGACGTTTTGTAATTGTGGTCTCTTTGCTAGTTAGTCCTTTTCCTTGTTTTTGTAAATTTGTGATAAATGATTTTTGGGACTTAAGTGAAAAGAAGAAAGTGGATGTTGAACACTTCAAGAAACTCCAAACAAATTGAAGTGACTTTTCATTTCCAAATATGTGGATTTAGAAAAATTTCTTTCAGATAAAATGGCAATAAGTTTAATGGGATTTAGTTTTATCTTTGTTTACCCTAAAAATCGAGTAACAATAAAACTTATATTGTAATTTTAAGAATACGTGACTTAATCCAATAGCAATTGATAAATAACGAATTAAATAGATAAATTGAACAGTAAAATAAATCAAACATGTATTCTAGGAATGCTTCGACCTCGATTCGAGATGGTCTCGAGGTTGTATAATAAGAACGGTAAGGAATGGAACAGACAATGATGAACAGTAAGTGAAATAGAGAGCAGTATGTGTATATTCTTTTCAGTGAATAATGATGGTTACAAATAAATGGGATTCCTCCTTATATAATATAGCAATCCTCAATAAAGTACAATTCTAATAACGAAAATAAATCCCATGATTAGTATCAATAACCTCTTGGATTTGATCTGCTCCGGGATCTCCGCCGTGATTTTTGACCGGTTACTGATATCTCGTCATTCCGTTATTACGTCTTGCTCGAGGTCAGTCATGCTCGGTCTCAATTGTTGCTGGCATCGACCTCAACAAGCACTTCGATCTCCAAGCTCGATGTTCTATCTTCGAGCTCGAGCCTGATCTATTACGAGCTTATCCTCGAGGCAACTCCCATGCCTATGAATCGGATATGCCCGATTTCGACCGTATACACATAGTCCTCGCGTTTCTTAAAGTAAAATGATAAGAAACGATTTGAGCCTCGATTTTCTGAAACCTCGATCATGAGCCATCCTTATGACATATGCGACGCACATGACCGAAATGTCCAGTCGGTACAGTTCCTCAAATCATTAATGCCTATTAGTGGTGGTCGGTGATCTACGCCCACCTATACCACTATTAAATTGCAAGGCAGGGTCGATGTAGCTTTTACCCGATAGGATCGGGATTGATATCCACAAGGAGTTATGCAATGGGAGTCGAGTTTCTATTCAATTTAGTAGTAGTTCTTGTTCTTAATTGCTCTTCTAAGCATGGTTGGTTTTATTTCTATAATAAGTTTAAAACTATAGGTAACTATTATCAAACTAGCTACAATGTTTTTGTGGGGTTTTATCAAGTATTTAAAGGCACTAGGGATGCAACTACTCCTAGGCGAGTAACTAACGGGATCTTCAATTTAGGATAAATTTGTGAATCATTGGCATATGACATAACCTCATACTAAATTACTCACCCAATACCTCTTGGTAGCTTGGGTGACTTTTCCCGAATTGGCTTTCTCAAGCCTAATTGGGTGTCTCAACAAAGCAAATGAAATGGCTCAAGTCGGGTATCACTATCTTTAGTCTCCACCCTTTAATTGGGGCTATCAATATCGTGAGTTCAACCCTATTCCTTGTTAGCCTATTTTACCTAGACTTGGGTGGGTGTCATTTTTCTTAATAGTAAGGCATGAATCAGTGTTTGCAACCACTAATTCAGTGAATTAAGCATGAAATAGACTAAAAATCAAATACTCAATCACAAATTCATCCTAAAATAGAAGACCCATTAGTTATCCACACTAGGGTTGGGTCATAACCCTAGCTTATGGGTCTAGCTACTCATTTTCATGAAAGAAATTAAGATAGAAGATAAAATTAAAGTAAAAAAAGTTGATTACAAAGATAAAATATAAGAATAATGGTAGAATCTAAGTTAAAATTACTCAAAACGGTAAAAATGTACTATTCACGATCTCCCTACAAGGTTTGATGACCTAAAAATGAGAAAAAAAAGTATTTATACAAAGCTGAAAATACTGGATAAAATTGCCCCTGCGGAGATTCCGCTCCCAACAGAATTTTGGACGTCCCAGCGAGATGACTTTTGTGGCCGCGAAATAATGAGCGCGAACCGCATATCTGAATCAGATACTTCTCTGAACCTTCATTCCGCTCCCAGCGGAATACTGAACGCTACAACGGAGTATGAAAGCGCGACATCAGAATTTCACCGCTGACCGCACTATTGTGAAGGACCCATGTTGGCAGCTCTCTGAAGTTTGATTTCCGCTCCCAGCGGATTAATGAACGTTGCAGCGGCCAGGAAAGCGCTGCAGCGAAATACTGGCATGGTCAGCGATCCCCAAAGGCCCCAAATCACATCTCTCTGAAGTTTGATTTGTGGCAGCGAACAGAATTCCGCTACAGCGAAATGGCTTCCGCTGTAGCGAAATAATAGCTCTCTCAGCGCTTTTGTTGGGTTCCTGGGCTGTGTAAGTTTAGCTCCTGTTTGAGTTATCTTTAGCTATTCTCTTCAATTTAACTCAAATCCTGCAATTTAAGCACCTTACATTAGTTTTCGGGAGTACCTTAGTGCAATTTTGCCTCAAAACCTACGAAAACGAGAGTAAATAATAGGTAAAAATTCCTAGTTATCAACTCCCCCAAACTTAAGTCTTTGCTTGTCCTCAAGAAAACAAGATAACTCTCACCTCCGTAAGAAAAAGAAAAAGTATTTCAGCTGTTCAAATGTGACTTCATCAAGCATTAATTGGGACTAACAATTACCCTCAACACAAATGCATTATTGACAACATCATGCAATGACTTTCTTAGTTCACTAGGTTTAATGTGACACCAAAGCTTCAAGAGTTGACTCAAAGTCATCAAAGAGCTTCGCTCTCTCACCTAAGTCACTGTGGATCCTAGACTCTTCCTCCTATGCTCTCCATGAGCTCATCTCACCATATAGAATGTACTCTCATAACATAGATTATCAAGAAGTGCGCTATTCACTCTCAAAAGAATGCCACAAGTCTGTCTTTAGGTACCATAGGCTTTCCCCTCGTGTAAATCACCACTAACGTAAGCTCACTCAACTTGAGATCCTATAGGGCTTTGACGAGATGTAATGAAGGCTTTTTGGATCAAATTTGGACATGATGAACTACGATAGAACACCTTTCCTTAAGCACTCTATTTTCACATTTTGGCTCGTGTTTTTCTTGACTCTTTGAGTCATTTTCTCTTCCTTGGGGGCTTAGAGAGACTCATTGTCGCTCTTTCTTTTACTTGAGGCTCACTCTTCTCCCTTTTTCGTCATTCCAAGCCTTTTCTACTTTGTTTTATTGGATCCTTTCAACCTTTACTTTTCTTTTTGATTTGTTTTGCTTTTCAATCCTTTTATTGGCTTTTCCTTTTTCGACAATTCCTTTCATCACTTTGAATTTCCTCGTCTCTCCCCCAAGCTTATGATTTTGACTATTGTTCATCATGCGTGCTCAAAGAAAGAATAGGTGCCAGGAGAGGGTCATTAGAGAATGGATGAAGGTTTGTAACATGGTTTTTGAACAAATAGGATTAGGATCAAAAAGGGACTAAGGATGCTATCTTGGTAGGATATGGAAGTCTTTAATTGCAACAAGAATCAAGGAGAGCCTATAGTCACTTCACAAGTCGATCTAACTTAAGATTTCGCATAGAAAAACACTTGGGGCAAGTTCTAGACTTTCAGGCTCGGAACTTGGGATATGCAATTCAAACCTTACCTCTCAAACCTTAGGATCGTTAAAGAGCATAGAGTCGAGGTCCCACAACAACCTCGGTTTAGATTGAGGACTCACATATGGCTATCAACACCACCTGACGACAGTTTTAGTCAACTCAAGACTCTAAGGGTCACAATTAGAACTAGACTCGTCTGTAACTTGTCTCTAACCATAAGGTCAAAGGTAAGTATGCTTGTGCTAAGTGAATCTTATTCGAGTCACATTTATTCAATACTATCAAAACAAAGGAAAAACAAAAACAAAAACAAAAAACGGACTCAATCCTTTAAGAATGTCGTCACGCTGTTCGTCGTAGGGAAGAGACACCCGGTTCACACAATTTCCACCCATGGAAAGAACCTTGGCCTTAAGAAAATCAAGGTCTTATTGTTGACGAAATAGTAAAGAAGAAGTTATAAATTCAAAAAGAAGCTACTAAACGAAATAAGAAGCTACTAAACGAAATAAGAAGCTAGACTATAAAGGAAAATACTAAAGAAGTTATAAAGTAAAAATACGAAAAGTAAAAGAAATGAATATGTACAATAGGGGATTAAGACGAATATACATCAAAAGGGGAATGAATATATACATGAGAAAGAAAACTTAATATATACATACCAAAGGTAAAACAAACCAAAAGTACTGAAATGCAAATAAAGAAAAGAAAAATAGTATCAGAAGTTATTACAACCCAAAATATGTCAAACTGTCTGAATCACCAAATCATCAATAGAGGCCACCCCCTCCAATAAAGATCAGCATTGTCCTCAATGCTAAATGCAAAAATATAGAAAGGGAAAGGGTGAGAGCGTAAAAGAAAAGTCCCAAGGATGCCTCAGTCTGCATGGGGTCTGGGTCAGTTGTGGAAGAAGGCTCAGTGGCAGTGGCTAGAGCAGGGTCATGTGGCTGTGAAGAGGCCTCTCCCGCTAGATCCTCAAGCTGGATCTCCATGTCATCAGTCTGCGGGATGACTCCTCTCCGAACGGGGGCTGAGGTAAACTCCTGCTCCTGAACCTATGATGCCTGATCTACAGGTGCGGGCTCTCCTATCAATAGATCAAGGGGGATGTCCCCCACAGCTGTTAGATTTTCTACCTCCTTCTTCAGATCATCTTGAGTCTTCTGCATCTTTACCTGACTCTTCTTCATTTTCTTCACAGCTTTGCCCAAAGAATGAATCTCCTTCCCATGTTTGTCCAGGGTCTCCATAATCTTCTTCTAGTTATCAACCAAACTCCTCAAGGTCTCCTCCAGTGTTGAAGGTAACTGAATCTGTACTGGATCTGACTGAGTTGCAACGGTAGTAGAAAGATCAGTGAGCTTAGAAGAAGCTACCTGCAACCAGTTGTTTATACCAGCTAGTGTCTGAGACACCCTCAAAGCAGTCTGAGGGTATGTGGAAGAGGTAGGCACTGAGACTGGAATGGTAATGGAAGGACCAGAGGATGACTCCGGGATGGCAGCAGTAGTGGCAGGCTCAGCGGCAATAGAAGTCCCAGAAGCAGTATAGGTGGTGGCTTTTCCTTTGGCTTTGAGGTTGTCTGGGCCCTTCAAGCTGTACTAGGAGAATGGTGACCTTGGCTTCACCGGTCCCTCCACTCAACTCCCATGTCTTGAAAGTACATAGTGAGGAAGTTTGGAAAGGGATAAGAGCTCTCATTCTTTTGGACTATCCTGTAAATAATATGCGCCATGATATTCCTGACGATGATCGGGATGCCATCCACAATTGCTCCCACAATAAGAGCACGTGAGAGGGGCATGTTACTATCGTGCAAGATGGGATCTATCCGACTACACACAAATGTAGCCCAACCTTTAGACTCAAAGCTCAGTGTGTTTCTGAAAATAGTGGCCCCTGGTGTCAACCATGTCGGAGTAGTCCCCGGGATAGCAGTAACAGAATCCAATCATGGACAAGCCAAATCCCCCAAATCCACTTTCTCCTAGTAGCGAGTCTCATCTTCATTTTCCAAATCAGCATAGTTGTTGAGTGCATCTCCATTGAAGAGAATCTTCTTGTTCCGAACCTGGGTAAGATATATGCCCTTTTTGATGTGGGCAACATTGGCATAGAATTCCTTTACCACATATTCATTAGCATCCTGGCTGCTGGTGAATAATGACAACCCCATCCTTTCAGTAAATTGCCTTTTGACGTTCGGGTTGTGGGGTAGAAGGTCGCTAATAATGAATGGCCTCTCCGGAATAAGTGACCTCTGAGGCCACCACTCTCTGAACTTGTGGTAGGCCGGTTAAGATACAAACCGATCCTTCCACATTGTTGGATCCCTTGTCCGGAGTAGCCCTTCTTTCTGTGCTAGGGTGTCACCATCCCGGCCATCATCACGTGTATCATCAGAACTATCAAGGTTGATTGAGGCAGGTGCGGTGGAATGAGATGCTGCACCGGTGTCCTGAGGGGGTGAGGAGTCACTAGATAGACCCAGGATGTCAGAAGAAGCTGATGTAGTAGGCTCGTTGACAAGATGCCTAGGTTGGGACAAAGCCTCTGCCATGGATGCACCACTGTTCCCTGTGAAGCCTACCGTGATGGGACATATTCACTGGATTCCGATAGGTCGAGAGTAGGCCTCCTGAGTGTTTGCTTCTCCTGTTGTTTACCCCTACCACGACCCCTAGAAGAATCACCCCTTCCGTGTTGCTTGTCTGAGGCACCTCGTGATCTAACCACTGTCTGCAAACATGTCAATAAAGGTCGATAGAACATGGTATACAAGTACCCAATACAGAGCACATGGATGGAAGTTGCAGAGAATCAAAAGAGTGTCCCCAAACAAATCCGCTGTCAGCGGAATGGCCACCGCTGTCAGTGGAAAACAGGCCACTGCAGCGGAAGTGGGGGAATCAAACTACCCCCTTCTCTGAAGTTTCAAAACGCTGGCAGCGAAAAAGTATCCGCTGCAGCATAAAGCCAACCGTTGTTAGCAGATTTTTGACCGCTGCAGCGAAAATTATCCCTCAAAAATTTAGTCTCAGATCATTCCATTGTCAGCGAATTTTTGGGCCGCTACAACGGAATTCAAAAATTAAGCGCACTGACAGTAGTTTTTCAAAACTAGGGTTTTATCATTCTAATAAAATTGGACTTGAAATACATGAAATGAGAACCATATATCCCCTTAGGAAACAAGAAATCACTTCCCCCACTGATTATAACCCCTTGGTGAATCATGCTCAAGAATTAGGTCTCTAATAACTTTGATTTAGAAAAAAAAAATTAAGTAAAACAAAAAAAAATGAAAAAATCTACAACTAAAATCAAAGATTATGAACATACCACTGTTAGATGATAATGTAGGATGCTAACTTTTTAAAATTGTGAAGCTCAGATGCCAAGTGCAGGGATTGTGAACAGTAAAAATAGCTAGGGGAGACAAATGGGTGAAAAGGGTAAAAGAAGGGGGACCCTTTATATTTATACTTGAAAACTAGGGGCCCCACCGACTTACCAAGCGCGGCAGCAGAATTTTACCGCTGACTGCGCTTTTTCATTGTTGAGGAGCTAGGCTTGCAAGATGACCGATGTCAACGGATTTTTGACCGCTGCAGCAAAATCCAATCGTTGTTAGCGAACTCAAACTTCAGTGAGTCTGTTTTTGGGCTTACCCAGTCCGCGTCCGCGGAACATTTATGCTGCAGCAAAACTGAAATCGCTGACTGCGAAATTTTGACCGCGGCAGCGGTTTTGTACCACTTAGCCAATTTCCAGAATGGTTCCTGCACTACATCCACAAAATCCTACACCAACTTCACAAACGGGTTAGTTCAAGAAAAATCTAATCTAAGAAGAAGAAACAAAAAGAAAAGAAAACACTTGGGTTGCCTCCCAAGAAGCGCCTGATTTAACGTCGCGGCACGACGCAAGTTACCATGATCAAGTCAATTTCAACAAAGCCACCACATGGTTATCCTCAAATTTCCCCAAGTAGTGTTTGACCCGATGCCCATTCACAAAAAATATTTCACCATTCTTGTTATTTAGATCAAGGTCACCAAAGGGTGTAACCAACACCACCTCGAATGGACCACTCTACTTTGATTTGAGTTTATCCGGAAAGAGACGAAGCCTTGTGTTGAAGAGTAATACCAAGTCGCCCACTTTGAATTCCCGGTTCTTAGCATACTTGTCATGCAACTACTTCATTTTTTCCTTATTCAAATAAGAGCTTGCATAGGCTTGGAATATAAACTCGTCAACCTCATTAAGGTGATCAACACGAAGAATTGTAGCAGTGTCCCAATCCAAATTCAACTTCTTCAAAGCCCAAAGTGCCTTGTACTCCAACTCGATCGGTAGGTGACATGCCTTACCATACACCAACCGGTACGGGGACATACCAGTCGGGGTCTTGAAGGCAGTCAGTCCTATATGCCCAAAGTGCATCATCAAGCTTTCTTGACCAATCGGTCCTATTTGCATTCACGGTCTTGGACAAAATGTTCTTGATTTCCCAATTTGAGACTTCAACTTGCCCACTAGCCTGAGGGTGGTAAGGAGTGGACACTTTGTGATTTACCCCATACTTGGCAAGCAACGTATCAAAATCCCGATTACAAAAATGAGATCCCCCGTCACTTATGATAGCTCGAGGTGTCCCAAATCGTGTGTAAATATTTTTCTTGAGAAAACCAACCACACTCCGGGCTTCATTATTGGGAAAAGCCACGACCTCGACCCATTTTGAGACATAATCCACAGCCACGAGAATATCAACCTCAAGGATCGTTGTGAGGGGCATTTCATCCTTCTTTGATATGCCTCCCTCTCTTTTACATTCGTCACACCTCTTCACCAAGTCACTTGAATCTTTGTGCAAAGTTGGCCAATAAAACCCACAACTCAACACTTTAGCAGTTGTCCTTTCCCCACCGCGATGACCACCGTCGGGTGAGGAATGGCAAGAATCAAGAATGGTCAATTTCTCTTCCTTGGGGACACACCGGCGAATGAACTCATCATTGCAAATTTTGAACAAGTACGTCTCATCCCAATAAAAATCCAAGTTGTCCCGTCTAAGCTTCTTCCTTTGGTTAGAAGAGAGCTCACGCGGGACAACACCAATAACAAGAAAGTTGGCAATGTCTGCAAACCAAGGCATGTCTTGCATAGAGACTGAGAGAAGCTGATCATCCAGAAAGGCATCATTGATCTCAAGGCCATCTTTGGGCCTTCCTTGCTCCTCCAATCGGGACAAATAATCGGCAACTTGATTTTCAGTCCCTTTTCTATCAACAATCTCTAGATCAAATTCCTGGAGCAACAAGACCCACCTCAGCTTTTGAATCCTTCTTGGTCGTCAAGTATCGGACCACCACATGATCAGTGTGAACAATCACCTTGGCGCCCATGAGGTAGGGCCTAAATTTTTCCATAGCAAATACAATAGCCAACAACTCATTTTCTGTGATGGTATAGTTAACTTGAGCGTCATTCATGGTTTTGCTTGCATAATATACGGGATGAAAATTTTTGTTCACCTGTTGGCCCAAGACCGCTCTGACCGCGACGTCACTTGAGTCACACATGATCTCGAAAGGAGAGCTCCAATTTGGTGCGGTGATTATTGGAGTGGTAGTTAACTTGTACTTCAACAACTCAAATGCTTTCATACATTCCTCATTGAACTCAACTTGGGCATCTTTCTCTAATAGCTCTCATAGGGGATTTACCACTTTTGAAAAATCTTTAATGAATCTCCGGTAAAATCCCGCATGCCCAAGGAAACTTCGGACTCCCTTAACGAAAGTCGGAGGAGGAAACTTGGAGATGACTTCGATCTTAGATTTATCCGCTTCAATGCCATCTTTGGAGATTTTATGGCTGAGGAATATGCCATCCTCAACCATGAAATGACATTTCTCCCAATTCAACACAAGGTTGGTTTCTTCACATCGAGCGAGAACTTTATCAAGATTTTGCAAACACTCCTCGAATGAGTCCCAACCACACTGAAGTTGTCCATGAAGACTTCTAAGAAGTCCTCCACCATATCCGTGAAAATTTATATCATGCACAGCTGCAATGTGGCGGGTGCATTGCACAAACCGAATGGCATCCTTGAAAAAGCAAATGTCCCATAGGGACAGGTGAAGGTTGTCTTTTCCTGATCTTCTGGGGCTATAAGTATCTGATTGTAGCCTGAATACCCATCCAAGAAACAATAGAAGACCCGCCTAGCAAGTCTATCAAGCATCTGGTCCAAAAATGGCAAAGGAAAGTGATCCTTTTGGGTCACCTTGTTCAGTTTTCTGTAATCCATACAAACCCTCCAACCAATCACGGTTCGAGTGGGAATCAGCTCATTCTTTTCATTCTACACCGCTGTCATGCCACCCTTTTTCGGAACACATTGAACTGGTGAATTCCAAGCACCGTTCGACATTGGGTAAATAACTCCAACATTGAGCCACTTGATTATCTCCTTTTTGACCACATCCTGCATTGCCTTATTTAACCTCCGTTGATGCTCTACGGAGGGCTTTGAATCATCTTCAAGAATTATTTTGTGCATGCAGAAGGCGGGGCTTATTCCCCGAATATCAGCTAGAGTCCAACCTATTGCCTTCTTTCTCCTTTTGAGCACTTTGAGCGTGGAATCTACCTGCAATTGGGTTAGGCAAGAAGAAAGTATAAGAGGCAAAGTAGAAGCAGGGCCTAAGAACTCATACCTGAGGTGTGGTGGAAGAGGCTTCAACTCTAAGGTTGGTGGCTCCTCGATTGAGGGCTTTGTCGGTGAAGTCTTCCAATTTTGCAAATCGAAATATAGCTTGCGGGGTCCATAAGAATAAGAACCGATGCCTTGCAATGCATTAGTACACTCAACCCAGCCATCTGTCATCACATCTTCATGATTCAATAAGACCGCCTCCATGGTATCCTCCACGTTGATCATTGAGCTTGTCTCATCAATTATCACCTCGGTGACTAGATCCATAAAAGAGCACACCTCCGTACTATTTGGTTGCCTCATTGACTTGCAAACGTGGAAAACGACCTTTTCATCGCCCACCCGGAAGGTGAGATCACCGGGCTCCACATCTACCAAGGCCTTCCTCGTGCTAGGAACGGTCTTCCCAAGATAATTGGCACTTAATAATCGACTTCACAATCCAATATCACAAAATTCGCTGGCGAGATGAATCTGTCTACTCACACCAAAACATCGTCAATGATACCTAGGGGTCGCTTCATAGTTCGATCCGCCATTTGAAGTCGCATAGAAGTTGCTCTAGGTTGGCCAATTCCCAAGGTTTTAAAGCAGAATATGGCATCAAATTGATACTAGCACCCAAGTCGCACAATGCCGTGGCAAAATCCTTACTACCAATGGTTCAAGGAATAGTGAATGCTCCGAGATCCTCTAGTTTGGGTGCCATTGAATGCACAATTGCATTCACTTGGTGGGTCATCTTGATTGTCTCTCACCCCATGGATCTCTTCTTTGTGACCAAGTCTTTCATAAACTTGGCGTACCCGGGCATTTTTTCAAGAGCCTCAACTAATGGTACATTGATAGACAAACTCTTCATCATTTATATTAACTTCTTGAACTGATTCTCATTCTTCTGCTTAGCCAATCTTTGAGGATAGGTAGTAGGAGGTCTAAGAAATGGAGCCTTGGCTTTTGGCACAACCGGCTCGGGTATGTCAATTACGTGTTCCCTAGATGGGTTCACGTCATTTTGTGTTTCCTCCTCATTGTCATTGATGTCAATCCTCACTTCACTAATCATCGGCTCTTCAACCACTTGTTCAACCTCAGTAGGAACCTTATCATGTTGCAAGACATCGTCATCACTAACAACCCTCTTTTGCTTTGAATAACTAGCCTCACCACCTCGACCACTCCTTGTGGTCACTGCCATTGCATGTCCGATATTGTTGTTGTTATTCCCACCTTTAGGGTTCACCACTGTGTCACTAGGTAGTGCCCCCTTTGGGCGAGTGTTGAAAGCTTGTGAGATTTGTCCCATTTGGACATCAAGATTGCGGATTGAGGTAGTGTGGGAGGCAATTTGAGCATCCGAATCCGCATTCCATTCCATCATTTGTTTAAACATTTGCTCTATCCGGCCCATATCATTACTTGATGAACTTTGACCTTGGGATTGATACGGGGGTGGATTGTTGGGTTGTTGATACATCAGGGGCCTTTGAAAGACCGAGCCCCAATTACCGTTGCCACCCCAATTTCTATTATTGTTCCCGTTCCAATTGTTGTTGTTGCCTCCCCATTGTTGATTGTTGTTCCCCCAATTTCTAGAGTTGTTATTGTTGTTCCAGTTTCTTTGCCTTTGATTGTTCCTTTTCCCTCGAAAATTGTTTGCATACATTACATCCTTATTTTTCTCATCATAGGAATCCTCATTATTGTACCCACTAACACCTTGCTCACATTGATCATTGTTGCTTTGCATTTGATTGCCACGTGGCCTTCGCTTGTGACCAAGAGATTGACCCCTTCCATAGCATGCACTTGCTTTGGCTCTTGGATTTGTTAAAGTTGCGCTTTAGAAAGTTGATTCATGGTAGTGGTAAGCTCAGCAATGACATGTCCATGGTCTTGAAGCTCTTTATGGAGATTTATCACACTTGGGTCACCTTGGGGCACATTAGCCCGACTTTGCCATGCTGATGAAGTGTCAACCATTTCATCCAGAATCTCACAGGCCTCATTGTAAGATAGCTTCATGAAGTTGCCCCCAGCTAATTGGTTGATCACACACTGATTGGTCGTGTTAATGCCCCGGTAGAATGTTAGTTGTATCATAGCCTCGATCATGTCATTGTGGGGGAATTCTTTGACCATTGTTCTATAGCTCTCCTAAATCTCGTGAAGGGGCTCATTTGGCGCTTGCTTGAATGCCAATATCTCATCTCGCAAACCTGCCATGTGTCCGAGAGAGAAAAACTTGGCAATGAACTTATCCGCCAACTCATCCCATGTAGAGATAGAATGATTGGGGAGTCGTTCAAGCCAATCCAGTGCCTTCCCTCAGAGAAAGAAAGGAAATAATCTGAGCCTCAAGGCATCCTCCGATACATTGGTTTACTTGCTCCCCCAACATGTGTACACAAAGCCTTTTAAGTGCTTGTAGGCATTCTGAAGGGGAGAACCCGTGAAATATCCTCGTTGCTCCAGAAGTGTCAACATGACATTAATGATTTGAAAATTTCCTGCCCGGTTTCTGGGTGGGACAATTGCACTCGCATATCCCTCGTTCGGAAGCACCCGAGGAGCTACTCTTGGAGGAAGCGAGGAAGGGTCTGGAATATTATCATTGGCATTGGCATGTCGGTCCCATCTTTGAGATGGAGGTACTAGATGCACCTCCTCTTCCCCGCTATCATCTACCTCATCCCCCCGTATAATATTTGCCAGAGGATTAGCCATAAGTACCTGTAGCGATTTAAACACACAAGTTAAAAAATAGAAGGAAAGAAAAACAATTTACACAACTAATCGAATAGATAGTCAACACTGTTTTAACTCCCCAGCAACGACACCAAAAAGTGATCTACGCCCACCTATACCACTATTAAATGGCACGGCAGGGTCGATGTAGCTTTTGCTCGATAGGACCAGGATGGATATCCACACGGAGTTATGAAATGGGAGTCGAGTTTCTATTCGATATAGTAGTGTTTCTTGTTCTTAATTGCTCTTCTAAACATGGTTGGTTTTGTTTCTATACTATGTTTAAAACTATAGGTAACTATTATCAAACTAGCTACAATGTTCTTGTGGGTTTTTATAAAGTATTTAAAGGCACAAGGGATGCAACTTACTCCTAGGCGAGTAACTAGCGGGATCTCAAATTTAGGATAGATGTGTGAATCATGGACATATGACATAACCTCATACTAAATTACTCACCCAATACCTCTCGGTAGCTTGGGTGACTTTGCCTGAATTGGATTTCTCAAGCCCAATTGGGTGTTTCAACAAAGCAAATGAAATGGCTCAAGTCGGGTATCACTATCTCTAGTCTCTATCCTTTAATTGGGGCTATCAATCTCTTGAGTTCACTCCAATTCCTTGTTAGCCTATTTTACTTAGACTTGGGTCATCTTTCTCAAGAGTAACCCTAGTCAACAAGGCATGAATCAGTGTTTACAATCACTAATTCACTCAATTAAGCATGAAATAGACTAAAAAACAAACACCCAATCACAAATTCATCCTAAGATAGAAGACCCGTTAGTTATCCACACTAGGGTTGGGACACAACCCTAGCTTATGGGTCTAGCTACTCATTGTCATGAAAGAAATTAAGATAGAAGATGAAATTAAATCCATAAAAGTTGATTACAAAGATAAAATCTAAGAACAATGGTAGAATCTAAGCTAAAATTACTCAAAATGGTAAAAAGGCACTATTTAGGAGCTCCCTACAATGTTTGATGACCTAAAAATGATAAAAAGAAGTATTTGTACAAGGCTGAAAATACTGGACAAAATAGCCCCTACGGAGATTCCGCTCCCAGCAAAATTATGGACGTGCCAGCGAAATGACTTCTCCGGACGCGAAATAATGAGCGCAAACCGTGTTTCTGAATCAAATACTTCTCTAAACCTTCATTCCGCTCCTAGCGGAATACTGAACGCTACAGCGCAGTATGAAAGCGCGAAAGCGGAATTTCACCGTTGACCGCGCTATTGTGAAGGACCGATGTTGGCAACTCTCTGAAGTTTGATTTCCGCTCCCAGCGGATTAATGAACGATGCATCAGCCAGGAAAGCGCTGCAGCGAAATACTGGCATGGTCAGCGGTCCCCAAAGGACCCAAATCACATCTTTCTGAAGTTTGATCCGTGGCAGCGGACAAAATTCTGCTACAGCGGACTGGCTTCTGCTGCAGCGAAATAATAGCGCTCTCAACGCTTTTGCTGGGTTCTTGGGTTGTGCAAGTTTAGCTCCTGTTTGAGTTATCTTTAGCTATTCTCTTCAATTTAACTCAAATCATGCAATTTAAGCACCTTGCATTAGTTTTCGGGAGTACCTTAGTGCAATTTTGCCTCAAAACCTAAGAAAACGAGAGTAAATAATAGGTAAAAATCTCTTGTTATCAACTCCCCCAAACTTAAGTCTTTTCTTGTCCTCAAGCAAACAAGATAACTCCCACCTCCGTAAGAAAAAGAAGAAGTATTTCAGTTGTTCAAATGTGACTTCATCAAGCTTCAATTGGGACTAACAATTACCCTCAACACAAATGCATTAATGACAAAATCATGCAATGACTTTCTTAGTTCACTAGGTCTAATGTGACACCAAAGCTTTAAGAGTTGACTCAAATTCATCAAAGAGCTTCGCTCTCTCACCTAAGTCACTGTGGATCCCAGACTCTTTCTCATATACTCTCCATGAGCTCATCTCACCATATAGAATGCACTCTCATAACAGGGATTATCAAGAAGTGCGCTATTCACTCTCAAAAGAATGCCACAAGTTCGACTTTAAGTACCATAGGCTTGCCTCTCGTGTAAATCACCACTAGTGTAAGCTCACTTAACTTGAGATCCTATAGGGCTTTGATGGGATGTAATGAAGGCTTTTTGGATCAAATTTGTACATGATGAACTACGATAGAACACCTTTCCTTAAGCACTCTTTTTTCACATTTTGGCTCATGTTTTCTTGACTCTTTGAGTCATTTTCTCTTACTTGGGGGCTTAGAGAGACTCATTGTCTCTCTTTCTTTTACTTGAGGCTCACTTTTCTCCTTTTTTCGTCATTCCAAGACTTTTCTACTTTGTTTCATTGGATCCTTTCAACCTTTACTTTTCTTTTTGATTTGTTTTGCTTTTCAATCCTTTTATTGGCCTTTCCTTTTTCGACAATTCCTTTCATCACTTTGAATTTCCTAGTCTCTCCCCCAAGCTTATGATTTTGACTATTTTTCATCATGCGTGCTCCAGGAAAGAATGAGTGCCAAAAGAGGGTCATTAGAGAACGGATGAAGGTTTGTAACGTGGTTTTTGAACAAATAGGCTTTGGCATAAAAGGGGTTGACTAAGGATGCTATCTTGGTAGGATATGGAAGTCTTTAATTGCAACAGGGAATCAAGGAGAGCCTATAGTCACTTCACAAGTCGAGCTAACTTAAGATTTCGCCTAGAAAAACACTTGGGGAAAGTTCTAGACTTTCAGGCTCGGCACTCGGGATATGCAATTTAAACCTCACCTCTCAAACCCCAGGATCGTTAAAGAGCATAGAGTCGAGGACCCACAACAACCTCGATTTAGATTGAGGACTCACATATGGCTATCAACACCACCTGACGACAGTTTTAGTCAACTCAAGACTCTAAAGGTCACAATTAGAACTAGACTCGTCTGTAACTTGTCTCTAACCATAAGGTCAAAGGTAAGTATACTAGTGCCAAGTGACTCTTATTCTAGTCACATTTATTCAATACTATCAAAACAAAGTAAAGATTATTCGGCCAAGTTCACCCTTCGCTCTTGCGCATTGTGATTATGTTGCGCTTCTTCTCTAGCAAGGGCGAGGGGCTGGAGTTCACCCTTATCCACCTAATGCGGTTGTACCGACCTCAGCTTTACCGAGGACTGATCAAGCTCCAACGTCGAGCAACGAAGGCCATATTTGCGAGCCTTGTCGAGGATAAGGATCGGGGTTGGATGAGCCGGTTCATTTGGGTGAGGACTTGTGACATCATCCCGAAGGAGAAGATGCCATTCCCTGTGGAATGGAACCCCGAACGTAAGTGATGTACCAAACATTATTCTCCGTTCCCATTTTGGTTTCGTCTAGCATTCTTATTTGTTGTGCAGCTATTGCTTGGATGCCTCATTCAGTCCCCGACCTCGAAGACTATGTTCGGAAGTTAGCCTCAACTTCCTCTCACACCGAGCGTGCATGGCGTGATTTGGCGAAGGGTGGATGAGAGGCAAAGAACCATGGTAAGGATCCCCTTCTTTGTATTTGAAAATACTTTTTGTACTTCATTTATTAATAAGCTTCTTTCATGCAGGCGTAACCAATGATGCTATATTGAGACGCTCGAGCGGCAAGGAAGAAGCCAAGTCCCTGATTCCAAAGCCGGGGAAAGACAAGAAAAGTACGGGGGCCTCACTGTCCGAGGACCCCAAGCCCAAACCTCGAAGGGTCAGGAGGAAGGTTATAGCTCTCATAGTGGACTCGGTCCGAAACCTGAGAGATAAAGAAGAAGAAGAAGAAGAAGAAGAAGAAGAAGAAGAAGAAGAAGAGGACGACGCCTTGGTAATAATGGCCCGACCCAGGAAGGTCGTCGAGGTCGCCAAACCTTCTAAGCCAGTGGCGGCTGCTGAAATCAAGCCTCGTGATGAGGAGGATTCCAAAAAGGGTTTGGGTGAGGATCCCAAATCGTCTGCGGTCGAGATCATATCTCGACCATCCGCAAATACATCGGTCGGGGCTGGTTCTAAAACTCCGAAGGTCGATCAGAGTGCCTCGAGCGACTTGCTCGGGGACATGACAGCAGGTCACTTGCCTTCTTTGCCAACATTTTTTGAGGAGGCAATAAGAAAGGCTTGGGAGATGAAGACCCCTGACATTGGCGGAGTCTCTAGTGTAGGTTATCCCTTTCGGGATTGCTTCACTGGGGTCGATGATGCCTCCGATCTCAGCGATGCTTCCATTCTCTTTGAAGAGGCCCAACGTCTCCTATCCTCGGTAAGCGTTAGTTGTTGCAATTCCTTTTCTTATTTTTTTTAAGTCTGACTTGCATTTTCCTTTTTTGTATAGGCCTTCACCAAGTCTCGAGCCGACCTCAGCCAGTGTAAAACCGAGCTCCAGAATGTCTCGGAGGAGAGGAACACTCTGAAGCTTCTTTGCGGCCAAAAGGATGAAGCTCTAAAGGACCTTCGAGCGGATTTGGCCAAGGCTCGTAGAGGAGAGGGTGATCTAGATAAGCAAGTAACCATCCTTTTGAAAAAGTACGAACTCTCCCCAACTGTGGAGGCTAACACTTCAATATCTTAGTTGCAGGCAATGTTGAAAGGATCGAGCTGCTTCGGGGAGAAGTCGATCAGATCAAAATCGATTGTGATCGGTAGAAGGAGAATATGGACTGCCTTGGTGCGAAAAAAGAGGCTACCTCGACCATATTGTCATCAGCCGAGGTTCAATTTCAGAGCATCAAAGAACAAAGCTCGGCCCAAGCTAAAAGGATCGAGGAGATTGAAGTCGGGCTTGCTGAGGCCAAGGCGGAGGTCGAGAAGACAAAGGTCATGGCCGACAAGTCCATCACCATGTACCTGGACGATGTTGAGGCTTCTCAAACAGAGCTAAGGGAGGCTTCTGATCGAGAGCGATTGAGCAATGACTTGGTGAAGTGCCAATCCTAGAGGGAGACCCTCGAAGAAATCCATGCTCAAGGTTTTGCCCTCTCTGAGGTGATAGACCAAGCCAAAGCGCTCAAAACCGATGCAAGGATGCTTGCCTCCTCCGATGATTAAGATGATGATGAAGAAGGCAGTTGAGACGAATTCGACGAGAGGCCCGAAGGAGAGGCTGCTCCTGATGAAGAGATCGACCCTGGCCGTAGTTAGGACTTTGTTTCTTTTTCTTTATTTTTTTAAGACCTTCATCGGTCTTTTGTACATATCCTTCTTCATCGATATATAAAGGAAAATTTCTTTTGAATGCCTTCTCAGTTTTTATGTTCAAACACGTTTGTGTCTTTGCCTTGTGAAAACTTTGTAGCTGAAACTTCAATAATCGAGTGAGCATTAGCTCAAACTTAGAGTAAACCTAACCCTTAGGATTTTTAGTTAAGCAAGGGTGGGTCCCCGAGCTTAATAATATATTCGAGATTTTGATATAGGATGGCTTGATGAAGCCATAATTGCACTGTTTTTATAACTGAGTTAGACTAAGTTTCGAACTCACAGTATCAGACCCCTTAAGGTTTTATATAAAATAATGATGAATCTTCGAGCTACATTTAAATCAGTTTCATTTGAGCTCGGAATAGCGGAAACCCTTAGGTCCGAATTGAGTGAGAACAAGATCTCAAACTTTATGTGTATTGGCCCTCAGGCTTTTTATATTGGGTCGATATGGCCTCTAAAAGATAGCTATTATTTCCCTCTTTCGGCTTAAAAGACTCAGTAAAAATTTCTTTATGCCTTAGCACGTATTTTTTATCCATTGGGTTTTTAGGGTTCGATGTTGATTGAAACCCTTTGCTTTTTGTGCCTTAGCACATTTGTGTTAAGATAATTTGATACCTCTTAAGGTTTTTTGAGGGCTGATTTTATCGAAGCCCTTTTGATTATTTGCCGAGGGTAGCCTTTTTTAACCCGTTTTTTAACGAATTCGAAGGCCAATTTTTATTGCGGGATTAGGACGTCTCCGAGCTGCGTCAATTTGGCCATAGCCTTTGTGTATGCCTCTTGGGCTTATTTCCCCATAACATTTTGAACTTGTTCGATGTGTATAGTCTTGAGAATGATGGCCTTAGGCTATAGATCGAGTGGTGCCTCTTTGAGGTCTTATGAATTTGAGTTTAGATAACTCGAATACGTCGATCATCGATGGCAGTCCCTGAGTGTTCGAGGTATATTTTCACTTGGCCCTTGAGCCATTTCTCATAAAATCATAAGTATGGAGCTCGTATAGTAGAGAATTTTCTTTGAGACACAAGATATTTGATATAGAAAGAATGCTTCTTTGAATAATGCGTACATGTTTTTCCATCGGGGCTCGACTATCTATATGGACACGGTTCATTCGACCGTTTAACCCATTACAAAGTTTCCCTTTGACACGAAGTACTTTCCTTGAAAGTATAAGATCTAAGGGTGATCCCCCCCCTCCCAGTATTTGAGGTTGATTGTAAAGAAACCTTGGATACTGTTGAATTGTCCCCAGGTAGCACATAACTATTGCCTCGTTAAAATCCTTGCTGGAAAAACTCATTTGGGATAAAACCTGGTCTAAGGAAAAAAAAAGTGCAATGCGTGCTTTAAAACCTTAAGTCTCGATGTCTTTGATTGAACTCCTACAATGAGTTAGTATCGAATATATAAATGAAAAAAAGGGATAAAGTTATACCTTAGCAATAATATCGTTTAAGAAGTGATATGTTCCAATTGTTGGGCAGTTGTTTGCCGTTCATCGTGCCGAGCTTATAAGACCCCTTTCCGACGATGTCAAGGACTTGGTAGGGTCCTTCCCAATTCGGGCAGAGCTTCCTTTCATTAGGATCTCAAGTGTTGACGGTGACTTTCCTTAGGACTAAGTCCCCGACTCTAAAGTGGCGGATGTTGGTTCTTCTATTGTAGTATCTCTCGATTCGTTGCTTTTGTGCAACTATTCGAACGAGTGCGGCTTCTCGTTTCTCATCCAATAATTCGAGGCTAGTATTAATAGCCTCGTGATTTGATTCTTTTGTTGTATGTAGAAACCTGCCACTGGGTTCCCCGACTTCGACTAAAATAAAGGCTTCAGATCCATACACTAAGGAGAACAGGGTTGCCCCCGCACTGGACTTTGATGTTGTTCGGTATGCCCATAGGACATCAGGTAGAATTTCTCTCCATTTCCCCTTAGCGTCGTTCAACCTTTTCTTTAGGTTTTGAATTATAGTCTTGTTCGCCGATTCGGCCTGTCCGTTCCCACTAGGGTGATACGGCATTGATAGTATCCTTTTTATTTTATGGTCTTCGAGAAATTTCATCACTTTTCTGCCGATAAATTGCTTTCCATTGTCACACACTATTTCGGTTGGTATCCCAAATCGACATACGATGTGATCCCAGATGAAGTCTATAACCTCTTTCTCTCTCACTTTCTCAAACTCGTGTTCTTCAACCCATTTAGAGAAATAGTCAGTCATAAATAAAATGAATTTAGCTTTACTTGGGGCCGATGGCAGAGGGCCGACGATATCCATCCCTCATTTCATGAATGGCCATGGGGATAGAACCGAATGAAGTTGTTCTCCGGGCTGGTGGATCATCGGTGCAAACCTTTGACATTTATCACATTTTCAAACAAACTCCTTAGAGTCTTTTTCCATGCTATCCCAGTAGTATCCTGCTCTAATGACTTTGTGAATCAGTAATTCGGTGCCGGAGTGGTTCCCACAAGTGCCTTCATGGATCTCTCGTAAAACATAATCGGTGTCACCTGGTCCTAAACATACTGTCAGTGGTCCATCGAATGTCCTTTTGTATAACATTCCATCTTCGGTCAATGCGAATCGAGCAGTTTTGGTTCTTAGGGACCTCGACTCTTTAGGGTCTGATGAGAGCTTTCCGTTTTTCAAGTATTCAATATATTTATTCCTCCAATCCCAGGTTAAGCTTGTAGAATTTATCTCAGCATGACCTTTTTCGATCACGGATCTCAAGAGTTGAACGACATTCCCCGAGCTGATCTCATCCTCCTCGATCGATGACCCTAAATTTGCAAGCGCATCGGCTTCAATGTTTTGTTCTCAAGGTACATGTTGTAAAGTCCATTCCTTAAAACGGTGCAAACTTACCTGCAACTTGTCCAAATATCTTTGCATTCTATCCTCTCGAACTTCAAAGGTTTTGTTTACTTGGTTAACCACCAATAAAGAGTCACACTCAGCTTCAATAACTTCTGCAAGCTTTTAGTTAACTCGAGACCTATAATTATGGCCTGATACTCGGCCTCATTGTTAGTCAACTTAGACGTCTTTATAGATTGCCTAATAGTGTTACCCGTGGGAGGCTTCAAAATGATTCGTAGCCCGGAGCCCTTCACATTCGAAGCGCCGTCTGTGAAAAGGGTCTATATCCCCGATGATGTACCCGATTTTAACAAGAGTTCCTTTTCGACTCCGGGTACGAGGCTTGGTGTGAAATCAGCCACGAAGTCTGCTAAAATTGAGACTTTATGGACGTTTGGGGTTGATATTCGATATCATACCCACTGAGTTCAACGACCCATTTGTCCAATCGACCCGACAGTTCGGGCTTGTGCAAAAAATTACGAAGTGGGTAAGTGGTTAATACGCATATGGGGTGACACTGAAAGTATGGTTTTAACTTTCTAGAAGCGCTTATAAGTGCAAGTACCAATTTCTCGAAGTGTGGATATCTAGTTTCTGCTTCTCCTAAAGTTCGAGTTATGTAATAGATAGGGAATTGCATACCTTGCTCTTCTCGAACCAGGACACCACTTACCGCAATTTCTAATACTTGTTTAACCAAAGAATTAGGTCCTTGGATTAAAGCTATATTTAGGATGAACAGGGTTTCTGATAACCAAGAAAATAATGATAAGTGAGAAAGAGTAAGTAAAAAGACAATAGTATGATGCACAGAAAAGTAAAGTGTATTGTATTCGCAGTTCGGATGTCCCTTACAAGTTAACTTCTATTCCCTTATATAGGGAATTCTTCAGTATAACGTCTACCTCTTGCAATGATAACACATTAATGACTAATTATTACATTAATGTAACATTACAAAGAATAACTGTAACTTTCGCGTGAAGGTTGTGTAACGTGTGGATCATTAATTTATGATCTTTGGATCTGCTCGTAGTTCTGTCCGGATTCATTTTGACCGTGTCTCTTTCTTGACTCAATCAAGTTGAGTTTCCCGTAGCTGATTACCTCGTTGGTATGTAGTGCCGTGCCTCTTTGCCTCGCACCTCCTTATAGAATCATGCCCAGCTGTCATGTTTTCCTTGATCCACGTAAATGGCTGAATCATCAAGAATTATCATACGTGTGAAGCTCTTTTTTACCAATACAGATAGTCCCCCCACTTACCATTTATTTATCGATTAATATTTGGTAAGTGGATACGCGTTTATGGCGGGAATATTTTGCCACCGGTTTACTTCGAAACATTGTATTCTTCTCTGAACATAGGCGTAGCTTGTCACTTCCATTTAATGCTTAATCCACGTGTCACCTCCGGGTTGGTTCTGCAATTACTCGGCGCCTTTTAGGGCTTTTTGCGGATGCATCAGTCACGATGTGACACCTTCAATTATGACTTTCACGTCATTGTTTTTTCCCTTTTTGATGGTTGTCTTCAAGTATAAATACCCTTTCTCTTTTCTTTACTTTCACGAAAAACTTTCATTCTTTGTTTGTAAAGAACATTTTCCTCGTCTTTGTAAATATGTCTTCTTCGAACCAACCTAAAGGAGTGATAAACGTTGATTATTTGGCACCTTCTTCTTCCCCGACGCGGAGCCGGAGAGGTGGTATATTGAGGAGTTTAAGTTCTACTCCTTCAAGAGGTTCTTCCTCTTCCCAAATTACTTCCCCTCCTTCTGCTAGGTCTCTTATTTCTCCGAGAGCTAGGGCTTCCAGATCTTCGTCTTTAGGTAGAGAACATCACGAACCTTTACGAAAACCTCGAGTGGATGAAATCATTCCTGCTGAGTTCACCTTTGCTAGGGATAATCAGGTCCTTACATATCAGTCTTCATCCCTTGATAGTGCTGATAGGTACCCTACCTTGCTCATCGAAGGTTTAATTCCTCTTGTTCGCAGGGACTATTTTTGGGAGTCCGATTTTCCTGTCATCGTTCCGAATGGCAACCAAAGAATAACGTCTTACAATACGGGATATTCTTTTTTTTATACCTACTCTTTTACCTTAGGGTTTAGACCTCTCATTGATCCAGTTATCATTGAGTTTTGTCGTTTTTTCGATATTTTCTTGGGACAAATCGGTCTATTGTATGGCGAGTAGTTGCATGTCTCAGATGTTTAGCTACTTTAGCCTCGGTTCCTTTCACATTCAATCATCTTATTCATATTTATTCCCTGACCTTATTTCGTCAAGAGATTTTAACTCTGGCTGCCAGGAGTAAAGAGTGCTGGTGACCCCTGATAACGATAAGGATAGAGGTTGGTACCTTCGGTACGTTGTTGTGCCTACTGCTAGTTTAGTAGGTGAAGAAAATCTTCCCTTCCCTGAGAAGTGGAATCGTGCACGTGAGTACATTTTTGCTCACATTCTTTATTTCTTACTTTAAGTGTTTTATTAACATCGTAGTTGTTTCTTCTTTTTTCAGCAATCATGGGTACTGTCGAAAATGTCTACGGTATCCGTGGTTGGGTAGAAAAGATGATGTCGATTTCTTCGTTGGAGGAAAGGTCTTGTAAGTACTTCTTTGGGAAGTACGGTTGGAAAGTGAAAACTCACGGTAAGTGAAGCTTTTGTTCCCTCTTCTTTCCTTGCTCGAGTCTCTTTGTTGTTTTACCCTTTTTCTTTTTACAGGGTTTCCCGCTCGTGGGGCGTCTGCTGCATCCGTTCCCAAATTTTCCCTGGCTCAAGCCCAGGAAATTATTTCAGGTTCTTCTTCTTTGAAGAGAAATATTGGTGGGTCTAGGACCTCGGAAGAAGAGGAGGAAGAGGAAGGCACTTTGGTGCATATGTCCCGTAGAAGGAGGGTGATCTCGGACGATGAGTCTACACTCGTGTCTATGATTTCCGTGCCTGTAATCAAACCTTCTACCTTTGAAGATGCTCCTCCCTCTCCTGTACATGATTCTGTGGATCATTTGTTCCGTGAAGGCTTTGGCCCTGTTATTAATGAAGTTCCCTTGGCTATTTTTCCTCCTTCTTTTAGAGAAATCTCTTTATCTGCTCCTGTTATTTCTTCTGCTCCCATGGCTATTACTTATCCCGTTGTTGCTTTGCCTGTGGCATTTTTGGCTCCTCATACTTCCGTGCTTGTGGCTTCTACATCTCTGCTTGCTTCCGTGCCTTCTGTTAGAGAAGTAGGGTCTTCCAGCAGGGAGATGCGACATGTACTAATAGAAGTTCCGGCTGATGGGAGTCTTTTTAAGAAATCTGTCCAGCCTAACGTGTCGCTCAAACTGCTGATAGGACCGACAGAGAGAGACAAATTGAATAGCCACAGTTCTCTCACATGGGCTAATGAGATCGTGCATACCTCTTTGAAGGTAAAGTGAATTCTCTTGCATTTCATTCTTGTACATATAATTTATCGTATCTAATTGATTTTCTTTTTGTAGATTAATCTTATTGGCACGGAGCTCATGAAGAGGATTTCTAACACGGAGTAAGAGATGAAAGAGTGGCATGTTGAAGCAGATAACTGGAAGGGGCAATATGAAAGCTTAAGGCTCGACATGGAGGCCTTAGAAGAAGGAAAATGTACCTTGGAGCAGCAGATGAGAGTCATGGCGGCGGAGTTGGAAGTGGAGAAGGCTTCTTCCAATCAAGCGGGCAAAGATAAAAGCATCCTTGAGGCTTCATTCGCTGAGCAGTTGTCTCGTACATCAAAAGAAGTCAGGAGCTCTAAAGCCTTACTAGACAAAAAGGAAGAGTACTCGGGAGATCTTGTGCCTGCTTACCCAGACCCAGGAGGATCTCCATATTGCCTTAGATAAAATTTAATTCTTGGAAAGGTCTGTCGAACCTTTAAGGGCTGCCAAAGATGTTGTTGAGGCTGAGAGGGACGGGCTGAGAGCTGACGTTATGATATGGGAGAAGGATTACGAAGCTCTTGAAGACGCGACAACTGTCGATATTAGTTGGGCGTACATGAATTCACGCCTCAACACATTGACTGAAATGAGTCGAGAGGATTTTGACCTTAACGCTGAAATTGCCAAAACTAAGGAAGCCATGGAGAAGGCTCAACAAGGTAAGAACCTTTATTCACCTGAAGGTGAGACTCCTGTTGTTCAAGTCTCCTCGTCCCAAGATGCTCTTTCTCCCTCTGCCAGTGAAGAAGTCGATCCCCCTTCTAAAGACAATTAAGATGTTGGTTCCTCTTTTTTTTTTTTTGATTGGTGGTTACCCCCAGATCCATCGGGGGTAAATTTGGTTCTCTTTAAAGTCCCCAAATGACAACTTAGGGGCACTCCAATGTATAAAACTATATGCGACTAAGTATAAGTTAATACTTAGTTTTTACTTAGCCTCCTTTTAATATATGCAAGTATAACTTTTTGCTTTGAGTTTTTTTTTCACTCTTTTAAGTCTTTTGCATTCTTTATTTTCGAGGTTTCAGTTTTACCTCTGAGTTTTTGCATAAAAATGTTGTAATTACTCGTACCTTTTCATAGTAGGCACGGTGTTACATGTAAAATGCGAGCCTTTTTGTAGTAGGCATTGTTATGAAAGAGGGCCCTTTTCCTTTTGATCGACACTTAATAAAGAAGACGTCTCAACTTCATAATGGTGTAATAATGCAATAGAGAGATAGGAATTTTTCACATGTTTAAGAATGTTTTTGAAGAAAGTTTTCTGTTTGAACTTTCACAACATTTTATATGTGTTTGATCATCGTCTAAAACTCATGTTGCAACTGTTTTCTTTGAACATGTTTGATATGCACTTGTATTTCATAAATGTAGACTGTAACCGTTTTTTTCGAGTTAATACAAGAGAATAACTGTTTTTCGTTCGTAACAATTTTTGTAAAGATAGGGGTTTTTACCCGTAACTATTTTTATTGATAACAATTTTTAATAATCACGAGGGAAATGCTTTTTCATCCGTAATTGTTTTATTCGATAACAGTTTTTTAAATGAGTACAAGGATTTTGATCTTTCATCTGTAACTGTTTTATTTGATAACAATTTTCAATATGAGTACAAAGATTTCATAACTATTTTTAGTTACAACAGTTTTTTGAATGAGTACAAAGATGTGCATTTCTTCCTCGTAGGTAATATTTTTCATTTTCACCTGAACATGTTCGAAGGTTTTTTGGATCAGGCTTTGTTTGAGTCTTCGGCTCTTTCGATTTTGCTCGTATCACTTGACTTGTTGGGTAGATGGATCTTCAGGCTCGAGCTTTGACTTTTTGATAGTCTTCTTTGCTTCGTCTTTGCCTTCCATACTGTATAGTCCCCCAAGTGTTTGAGCTTTGAAGAATGAAATCTCGAGCACTTGACTATTCCTTCCTAGTGTTCCTTTTCCTGAAAAGGAAAAACATTCGGGACTCGAAGGTATATAGTTTTTGGATGATGACTTCTTAACCCTTTAAAATGTCCATCAGAAAGTGTAACCCTAGACCGGGAATTCAGTTACTTCCTCGCGTCTTTGCAGGTCTAATATCATCATCCGGTGACGGGTTAGCTTTACGCCTATCATCTAAAAAGGTTAGTAAAATTTTAAATGTTCAAAAATAAAATCGAACGTGTGATACCTGACCGGGGGTATTCCTTTTCCTTAGAAGTAATACTTCTTCAAATGGATGGCATTCCAGCTTGTTGGTAAGATCCTGCCATCCATAGCTTCCAACTCATAGGCGCCCTTTCCAGTTATGCCTCGGACTTTGTATGGTCCTTCCCAATTTGGACTTAATTTTCCCGTACCAGCTTCTTTGGTTGATTGAAAGACTTTTTTGAGGATGAAGTTCCCAATTTTGAAGTATCTGAGATGAGCTTTACGGTTGTAATAACGCTCTATGATTTGTTTTTGAGCTTCCATCCGTATTAGTGCTGCTTCTCTTCTTTGTTCGAGCAGGTCCAGATTGGTCTTCAATTCATCGTTGTTTGCATCCTCCGTGGTTGTTGTAAACCTTATGCTTGGTTCGCCAATTTCCACAGGTATCAAGGCTTCTGAGCCATAGACAAGTGCGAACGGAGTCTCTCCCGTGGCTGTTTTTGAAGTTGTTCTGTAGGTCCATAGTACCGCTGGTAACTCATCAGGACAATTTCCCTTGGCCTTCTCTAGCCGTTTATTTAGGTTGTTGATGATGACTTTATTTTTTGATTCAGCTTGACCATTAGCCACGGGGTGGTATGGCGTTGAAGTAATTCGTTTAATTTGCTAGCTTTCGAAGAATTCTGTGATTTGCGTGCCTATGAATTGCGGGCCATTATCACACACGATCTCCTTAGGTATTCCAAAGCGGCATATTATGTTTCGCCATAAGAAGCTTTTAACTTCCTTTTCTCGCACTTGTTTGAAAGCTTCCACCTCTACCCATTTTGTAAAATAGTCGGTTAACATGAGTAAGAACCGTACCTTTCCTTTAGCTGCGGGGAGGGATCTTACGATATCCATGCCCCACTTCATGAATGGCCATGGTGATATTATTTGGTGTAAAAGTTCTGCTGGTCGATGCGTGTTATTGGCAAACCGTTGGCATTTATCGCATTTGGATACGAAGCTTTCAGCCTCTTCTTCCATCTTAGGCCAATAGTACCCAGCTCTGATAAGGGTTTTGACCAAGGATCTCGCCCCTGCGTGATTTCCACAGTATCCTTCGCGGACTTCTCTCATCACGAACTCCGTTTGATTAGGTCCGAGGCATTTATCTAGGGGACCTCCGAACATCTTGCGATATAATGTGTTGCGAATGAGGCAGTATCGAGCAGCTTTTCGGCGAAGTGCTTGAGCTGCTTTTTTGTCATCAGGTACGGTGCCATTCTGCAAAAAATTTAAAATGTCGTTTCTCTAATCCTAGGTTAAATTGTTGAAAGTTACCTCATTTTTGTCCTGGTCTATTTCTGAATGAAATAGATGGACGACAATTGCATTTTCTTTGTTTGTAACTTCCGTGACTGCTGCGAGGTTAGCCAATGCGCCTGCTTCTGCTTGACAAATGTTTGCTGCTTCTGCACGTTTTGAATTGCCTCACAAGATCTCGTGCCTTTTCTAGATACTGTTGCATCCGAGACTCCGAGCGATATATGTCCCCTGCATCTGATTTACTACCAGCTGGGAGTCACTCTTGATTACGATTTGCTCGATTGGGAGTTCTCGTTCCAGTTCTAGCCCTGCAATGACAGCTTCATATTCTGCTTCATTGTTAGTTATAGGATAACATTTGATAGCTTGTCGTGTCTTTTCACCCGTGGGTGATATTAAGACTATGCCTAAGTCGGCACATTTTATATTGGACGATCCATCGGTAAATAGGGTCCATAGACCCGGATTAGCACCGTTAAAGAGTTGTAACTCTTTTTCCACTTCAGGGACAGTGCTATTATTAAAATCAACGATAAAATCAGCTAAAATTTGAGACTTTATCGCAGTCCTAGGCTGATATATTATGTCATGCTCGCTCAATTCTATGGCCCACTTAGCTAACCTTCCTGATAGTTCTTGTTTATGCAATATATTTCTTAATGGATAAGAGGTCACAACAGTGATTGGATGACATTGAAAATATGGCCCAACTTTCTAGATGTCGTGACTAGAGCTAAGGCTAATTTTTCCAGATGTGGGTATCTAGTTTCAGCATCTAGTAATGTTTTGCTTACATAATAAATTGGAGACTGTTTACCTTTATCTTCCCTTACCAATACTGCACTTACAGCAATTTCCGCGAAGACAAGGTAGACGTACAACTTCTCCCCCTCTTTTGGCTTTGATAGCAACGGGGTTTTTTGATAGATAAGCCTTTAGATCTTTGAGAGCTTGTTGACATTCTTCAGTCCATTCGAATTGATTTTGCTTTTTGAGAACTGAAAAAGAATTTAAAACTTTTTTCGGAAGACCTGGAAATAAATCTTTCTAAGGCTGCAATTCTTCCCGTTAGTCTTTGAACTTCTTTTTTGTTCGTAAGTATATTAGGTATTTCTTCTATAACTTTAATTTGAGCACGATTTACCTCTATTCCTCTATTTGATACAAGGAAACCCAAAAATTTACCTGATTCCACGCCAAAAGCGTATTTTTCTGGATTCAATTTCATATTATACCTGCGTAGAATTTCAAAGGTAATAGAGTTGGAAATGGTCTTCCGCATGTGTTGATTTTACCAGCATGTCGTCGATGTAAACTTCCATTGTCTTCCCCAAGATGTTCTTTGGAACATCTTGGTTACTAACCTCTGGTATGTGGCTCCAGCATTTTTCAAGCCAAAAGCCATGACTTTATAACAATAAGTCCCCCTATTTGTAATAAAGAAAGTTTTTTCCTCGTCTGAGGGGTCCATTTTAATCTTATTGTAACCGGAATACGCATCTAGAAAGCTTAACAATTCATGTCCTGCAGTGGCATCAATCATTTGATCTATATGTGGTAATGGGAATGAATCCTTGGGGCATGCTTTATTTAAATCAGTATAATCTTCACATACTCTCCATTTACCATTCTTTTTAGGTACTACCACAGTATTAGCTAACCAATTAGGGTATGTTACCTCACGTATTGAACCAATTTTCAAGAGTTTTTGTACCTCTTTGTCAATCACTTGGTTCCTGAACGGTCCTTGCTTTCTTTTCTTCTGCTTAACAGGTACGAAGGATGGATCTTCATTTAGTTTATGCGTCATCACTTCTGGTGGAATACCTGTCATATCTGAATGGGACCACAAAAAGCAATTCGCGTTAGCCTTTAAATAATTAATTAACTTACCTCTTCGACTGGGGCTCAGCCTCGTGCCTATATGCACTTTCTGTTCAGGTTTTTGTTCAAACAATGGAATAGCTTCGAGCTCCTCCGTTGTTGTTTTGATGTGTTCATCTTCTTCTGGTTCTTGAATGACATCCGGTTTGGAATCTTGATCCGTGTGATTTGATTCATCTTCCGTGGTAACTTGGTTTACCATCTCGTGACTAACTTCTTCCGTACTTGTTCGAACAATAGCTTCTTACGTGCCTGTTTGGGTAATAATTGCTTCCATATCTGTATGGTTGGAAACTTCTGCCTAGGAGATTTCTCCACCTTTTGATTCTTCCGTTTCTACTTTTTTGTTATAATGTACCACAAAAGTTATATTCCTAGAGGTTTGTTGATCACCCCTAATCTGTTGGATTCCCATTCAGAAGAGAATTTAATTGCCTGATGTAATGTAGATGGTACTGCTTTCATGTCGTGTATCCATGGCCTTCCCATGATTACGTTATAAGCCATGTCAGTATCGATAACTTGGAATCTGGTATTTTTGATTACTCCCTCGGCATAAGTGCTAAGTTCAATTTTTCCTTTGGTTATAATCGTAGAGTTATCGAACCCTGATATGGCTCGTGCCTTTGGGATCACCTGATTTCTCAAGAGTATTTCTTCCATGACTCTTAGCAAAATGGTGTTGACTGAACTACTTGGATCAATCAACACTCTTTTAACGTTAGTGTCATGAATGAGTAAGGATATTACCAGAGCATCGTTGTGGGGGAGCATTAGTCTGCCAAAATCTGCATCATCAAAGGTTATATTGTCTGCGTCCGAGTTTTCTCGAACCCGCTTTTCGTGTGTAATTGTGAACTTAGTGGCTGTTTTGCAAACCACTCAGTTTACTTCTTCTCCTCCGTGTATAACATTGACAGTTCTTTTTTGGAGATGGCGGTTTCGGGGGTTCCTGCCTGTTTTTCATGTATGCCTGCTTACCTTTATCACTAAACAATTCTGTTAAGTAGCCTTGTTTCAATAATTTCTCTATTTCACTTTGTAAAAATCTACAATAAGCGGTCCTGTGTCCATGTTCGTTATGAAATTCACACCAGAAATCTGAGTTCCTTTTACTTGGGTTTTACCGCATTTCTTTGGGCCATTTAACCTTATCTCCCATATTTCTTAATATTGAAACTAGTTCGGGGGTACTTACATTGAAGGTGTGATCCCCAATTCGTGCATTACCCCTAGGTCGTTCATCTCGATCCTTTCTGGATCTAGATGAAGATGAGCCCGCATCTCTGCTGGGTGGTCTATATTCTGACCTAGTGTTTTCGAACCTGGGACGAGTTTCACGTCCTGAGGGACCCATATAAGGATCGTACCTGTTTTTACCTGATCTCCTGTCTGATTCAGAGCGTCTGGATCTGGTATGATCTTCATCTTTCGAACGAGCAATGATATCTTCCTCTATCCGAAGTTTAGTACTCTACCTGTTATAAACATCATTCCATGTCGTAGCTGGGAATTCCCTCAAGCTTTCCTTGAGTCTTCTCGTGGCTTCTGAGCTTTTGTCATTTGGATTGCTCGTGAATGCCATGGCTGCCAAATTATCAGGCATTCGTGGTAGTAACATTCTTTCTCGCTAGAACCTGTCTACAAATTCACGGAGTAGTTCCGTGTCTCCTTGTTTTATTTTGAATATGTCTTCCATCCTTTGCTCGACTTTTTGTGCACCGGAGTGTGCTTTTATAAAAGAATCTGCAAGCTCGGCAAAAGAATTAATAGAGTTTTCAGGGAGAGGAGAATACCAGGTTAATACTCCTTTGGTAAGTTTTTTTCCAAATTTTTTGACTAGGACTGACTCAATCTCTTGTTTTGTTAAGTCGTTGCCTTTTACTCCGGTAGTAAAAGCAGTCACATAGTCGCGTGGGTCAGTTATCCCATCATACTTGGGAACATCAGGCATTTTGAACTTCTTGGGTATAGGCAAGGGTGCTGCGCTTGGTTTCCAAGGTTGTTGAGAATATCTATCAACATCAATGCCTTTGATAACAAGTGGTACTCCAGGAATTTGCTCGATTTGATCGTTTTGTTCCTTCACCTATTTTTGCAAGGTTAGTAATAAAATTTGTAATTCAGAGTTGTTAGTCATACTTGGTCTCGCTTCACGAGATTCATTAGGAGTGTCTTCCCTTGCTGAGTTTACCAACCCAGATTGGGGATTTTCCACGGTAATGGTATTATTGGGAGGTGGTGTTAATGACGCAGGTGATGCCGCTGGTAATCCCCTTGCGAATTCTTGCAGAGCCTGGCTCACATACTCTGCAATCATTTGCTTTACTTGATCGTGTTCTACCGTTTGATCATTATCATTAACGTTGTTGTTGTTAGATCTTTCTTGGTATTGTTCCCTTGAACCTCCCGGGGATCCAGGGGGTGATGGAGTCACATCTCTTTGCTGGTTATTGTCGTTGGAGTTCGACATAGTTCAGAGGATATCGTTTGGAAAGTAAATAAAGATATCATATTCCCGGTAACGGAACCAATTTGTTTAACCAAAGAATTAGGTCCTTGGATTAAAGTTGTATTTAGGATGAACATGGGTTTCTGATAACCAAGGAAATAATGATAAGTGAGAAAGAGTAAGTAAAAAGACAATAGTATGATGCACAGAAAAGTAAAGTGTATTGTATTCGCAATTCGGATCTCCCTTACAAGTTAACTTCTATTCCCTTAGATAGGGAATTCTTCAGTATAACGTCTACCTCTTGTAATGATAACACATTAATGACTAATTATTACATTAATGTAACGTTACAAAGAATAACCGTAACTGTCGCGTGAAGGTTGTGTAACGTGTGGATCATTAATTGAAGATCTTTGGATCTGCCCGTAGCTCTGTCCGGATTCATTTTGACCGTGTCTCTTCCTTGCCTCGATCAAGTTGAGTTTCCTGTAGCTGATTATCTCGTTGGTATATAGTGTCGTGCCTCTTTGCCTCGCACCTTCTTATAGAATCATGTCTAGTTGTCATGTTTTCCATGATCCACGTAACTGGCTGAATCATCAAGAATTACCATACGTGTGAAGCTCTTTTTTACCAATACAATACTTCCATGTACAAGTAAAGTTTCCCATCTACCTTCGGAGTGTGAAGCAATGGTGGACTCGATAGGTATCGCTTCAATTCTTCTAATGTATGTTGGCATTCCGGGGTCCAGGCGAAATCGTTCTTCTTTTTTAGTAGGGAGAAAAATATGTGGCTTTGATCCGATGACCTCGAGATGAATTGTCCTAAAGCATCTATCTGCATAGTCAGCCTCTGTACGGCTTTTACACTGTCCACGACGGTGATGTCTTCGATGGACTTGATTTTATCAGGGTCGATCTCGATCCCCCGGTTCGACACCATGAAGCCGAGGAACTTGCCCGAAGCGACCCCGAAAGCACATTTCTTGGGGTTGAGATTCATGTTATATTTCCCCAGAATGTCGAACGTTTCCTGAAAATGAGCTAAATGGTCCTTTGCGCGCAGGGACTTAACTAACATGTCATCAATGTACACTTCCATCTACTTACATATTTGTTCTTTAAGCATTTTATTTACTAGGCGTTGGTAAGTATATCCTGCATTTGTATCCCGAAGGGCATTACATTATAACAGTATGTTCCGTACTTGGTGATAAATGAAGTCTTTTCTTAGTCTTCTAGGTTCATTTGAATTTGATTGTACCCGGAATAGGCATCGAGAAAAGTAAGGAACTCGTGGCCGGCCACGGCGTCGATCATGCGATCGATGTTAGGCAGTGGAAAAGAATCTTTGGGGCATGCCTTGTTCAATTCCTTATAGTCTACGCACATTCTAAGCTTGTTTCCTTTCTTAGGGACTACGACTACATTGTCTAACCATCCGGGATATTTTACCTCCCAAATGGACCCTATTTTTAGAAATTTAGTTAATTCGTCCTTTATGAATGCGTGCTTTACCTCGGACTGGGGTCTTCTCTTTTGCTTCACCGGTCTGAACTTAGGGTCTAGGCTTAGTCGATGCGTTGTTATCTCCGGTGGGATCCCTGTCATGTCTAAATGGGACCAAGCAAAACAATCTATGTTATAAATAAGAAATTGAATAAGCTTTTTACTGAATTCGGTGGTTAATCCCATTCCAAGGTATACCTTTTGCTCGGGAAAGTACTCGATCAGTATAACATGTTCCAGCTCTTTGACCGTTGATTTGGTAGCGTTAGAATCTTCGGGAACAACAAAAGTTTGAGGGGTCAGAAAATCTTCCTCTTCTTCTTCTATCTCCTGTTCCCCTGAGTCGGTCGAGACTGGTGGCGGTGATTGCTATTCGGCTTCTTGTTTACCTTTGATGCTTGACTTTTCCGATGTTGGCAATGTCGATATCGGTGTTACCTCATCGACCGCGAGCATTTCCTTTGTAGCATGTTGTTCCTCGTATACTATTTTTACACTGTACGACTTAGGAATTTCATCATCTGGTGAAGGGTCGAGGGTACTGCCCTCATGTTGTGGATCCAAGCCTTTCCAAGTAGGGCATTGTACCTCATGTCGCCCTCGATTACATGGAACTTGGTATCTTGAATGGTTCCAGCTACGTTCACTAGTAGGATAATCTCCTCTTAGTTGTTTCACTGGCCATATTAAAGCCATTTAGGACTCGAGCTGCAGACACGATTTGATTTTGTAGGATGAGCTGCTCCACGGCCCTTGATCGGATGATGCTTGTCGAGCTATCTGTATCCACTAAAACACGCTTAACTTGAACTTTATTTAGCAAGATAGAAATTACCAGAGCGTCATTGTGGGGCTGAGAAATGCCTTCTGCTTGTTCATCATTGAATGATAAGGTGCCTTCAGGCAAATAATCTCGGGTTCGTTTATCCCTAGTGATTGATACCTTAGTGCGTTACAATATGGGCCCCTGTGGAACGTTGACCCCACCGACGATCATATGAATGGAATGTTCGGGTTCTTCCTGTTCATTCTTCCTATTGGCGTCCCTTTCCCTGAAATGATTCTTGGCTCGATCGGTGAGGAACTCTGGAAGGTGGCCCTAGTTGAATAGACGGGCTACCTCCTCCCTTAATTGCCTGCAATCCTCAGTCCTGTGGCCATGTGTGCCATGATACTTGCACGTCAAATTTGGGTTTCTCTAGGAAGGATCGGTTTGTATGGGTCTAGACCACCTAGTATCTTTGATCCTTCTGATTGCTGATACAATGCCTGATGCATCGATGCTAAAATTATATTTCAATAACTGAGGTGCCTATGTGGGATCGTCATACTTATCAAAGCCACTTTTGCTCATAAGTCCTCGAGAACTCTGTCCTCGGTCACTTCTTCGATCATTCCGGGCAGAATTGCGTCCTGGGCCATTGTTCCTTCGGTATGCGATATATGGTTGGTAACGGTCTTTGTTCAACCTTAGATCCCTGTCGGCGTCCCTCTGATTTTACCTGTCGACCTGTTTGGATGTACTGAACCGGAAAGGGCTCCTAGTTGGTCATCTTCTTCCCTGATCTTCGATTGTGCACACCTGCCCAAGTTACAGCTGGATACTCGATCAAATTTTGTTTCAACTGACGTGATTCTATCAAACTCCGTTCATTCAACCCTTGGGTGAAATCTTGAACGGTCCAATCATGTGTGACCGGTGACAATTCTATACGTTCCATTTGAAATCGGTACACGAACTCCCTCAGAATTTCATTATCCTTTTGTCTTACCTTGAAGGTCCGATTTCCTTGTTGCGACCTTTATGGCCCCGGCGTGCGCCTTTACGATAGAATTTGCTAGGAAAATAAGTCGATGGAATTCAGTGGTAGGTTGTGATATCAAATCATTGCTCCCTTCGACAAGGTCTCTCCGAACATTTTCAATAATTCATATTCGATTTTGTCATCTTCCATAGTGTTACCCTTAATGGCGCATGTATAGGAAGTAACATGCTCGTTGGGGTCGGTAGTACCATTATAGTTAAGTATGTCCTGCATACTAAAATTCTTTGGAATAGGCTTCAGAGCCGCACTTGGAGGAAACGACTTTTGTACAAACTTCTTCGAATCCATCCCTTTCAAGATTGGCGGTACCCTCGGTATCTGATCAACTCGGGAGTTATATGTCTCTACTTTTTTGTAGTTGGCTTCAATTTTCTTCTCCCCCGATTCAATTCTTTTGGTGAGCTCCTCGAGCATTTTTTGGTACCGTAGGATCCGTCCTCGATTCATTACCGTTAGACCTTTCTGGTACTGGCTCGGTACGGCGAGTAATTTTCGGTTCGTCCTATTCGGAGCTCTATGTTGATTTTGTAACTAGGCAATAGCGGCTTGCTGAGCCTGAAGCATCTCGATCGAATATCACTTGGAGTCTGACTCCTTCGTCTCATCTGCCATGTGTTCCTTGGCCACTAGATCGACCTTCTGTGTGTACACTCCCATCGAGATATGTGCCTAGGTCCGCACTTATAGCACCATGCGAACTGACATCGACCGGGTTGGCAACCAGTGCTCCCCCAAGATTGGCTCGTGGCACCTCGACTCCTGGAGCAATCACATTTTCATTTTCTCCGTGTAATCTGATGCCACTGTCACCTTGTGTGGATGTGTTTTGTGAGTTTGACATGTTTTAACCTAAAAGCAAAATTTCTTGACAAGAACAAGCGTAAAATAGTGTGTTTTATCAGAATCAATAGTGAACAAAAACTATTATCCTTAGCCCCACGGTGGACGCCAAACTGTTTACCCTAAAAACCGAGTAACAATTGAACTTATATTGTGTTTTTAAGAATACGTGACTTAATCCAATATCAATTGATAAATAACGAATTAAATATATAAATTGAACAGTAAAATAACTCAAACCAATATTCTAGCAATGCTTCGACCTCGATTTGAGATGGTCTCGAGGTTGTATAATAAGAACAGTAAGGAATGGAACAGACAGTGATGAACAGTAAGTGAAATAGAGAGCATCGTATGTGTATATTCTTTTCAGTGAATAATGATGGTTACAAATAAATGAGATTCCTCCTTATAAAATAGAGGAATCCTAAATAAGGTACAATTTTAATAACGAAAAAAAATCCCATGATTAGTATCAATAACCGCTTTGATTTGATCTGCTCCGGGATCTCCGCCGTGATTTTTGACCGGTTACTGATATCTTGCCATTTCGTTATCACGCCTTGCTCGAGGTCAGTCATGCTCGATCTCGATTGTTGTTGGCCTCAACCTCAACGAGCACTTCGATCTCTAGGCTCGATGTTCTATCTTCGAGCTCGAGCCTGATCTATTACGAGCTTATCCTCGAGGCAACTCCCATGCCTATGAAATCAGATATGCCCGATTTCGGCCGTATACAATCTTCTTGACAGTAGCCCTTCTTTTTAAAAACAACGAGTTCAAAGAAACATAAGGTTCTAATTTTTGTTGGGATCAAAATAACACGGATGCGGAAGCTAATAAAGTAGACCTTTGAGGTAATACATTAGACGACTAAAACATTATACTAAAATAAGATATTATAGTAATGTTTGGTCAATTAAGCCACATAAAAAATTAGTATAAAAATATGAAAACTATTGAGAGAAAAATATCCCCTAAACAATACTCTTTAATGACTACATTGTGGATGCTATTGTCATTGTTTTTGTTGCGAGAAGGAAACGTTAATTTATAGAAGTACAAAACTTCTCCTCTAAGAAAAGGATAAGACATACGAAAGAGATTTATTCTTTTTAGAAGTTTTTTCCCTTCTTTCGAGAAAGAGAGTCATAATAGATAAGAAATTCAAGGCAAAACTCTAACAATTTTGTATCTGAGAAATTTAGTTATATCAACTCATCAACTTCTCTTATAGGTCGTTTGGTAGAGTGCATTAGAGAAAATAATGCATGCATTAGGGGCGGGCATCGGTCGGTTCGGTTCAGTTATGAATATTATCGATTTAGCATATTGGTTATTGGTTTATAAATATGATAAACCGATAAGATATTAGTTATCGATTATCGGTTAATCGGTTATCGATCATTATCGGTTCGGTTATCGGTTTACCCGATAAGATAACTCAATCTAGAGCTAAGAAAAAAAAAAGACAATTCACTCGAGTTAAGGAAAAAAAAAAGAATTTACATATAGTATACTACCCAATTCTGCGTTCTAGCCACAACTAATATTTGAAGCATATTTCATTTTGACAAATTCATGACCTGTGCAATCTCAAAAATTGATACTACAACTCCACAAGCATTCCATCTCCAATTCACCGAAATATTAGTTAACAGGAACATAAATTACAACTTTTTGGTTTCCTGCCAAACCTTAATTAAAAGATCAATGTCATTTTTCAGAGTCCAATTGTAGCAAGAGCAACAAGAGTACTAGTAATTCAACAGTTGTCCAATCACAACTGAAATAGTGTTAATTCTTCAACAACAATTGTTCAAATACATTAATAACAATACAAAGTAGTAGCAATTTCACCTTAAAATTAACAAGTACAAACATAGTACTAAAACATGAGCACAAAATAAAGAATAAAAAAAATCAAAAATCCTATATTTTTATTATCGAACTCTATTGTAAAACTCAAAAGGAAGGAACGAAATTTGTTCTTAACAAAAAAGTAATTTTGGAATACAAACTTACGCAAGATTCTAAGAATGTGGTTGTACTTTGAATTTTTAAGAAGAAATGTTCAAGAATTGAATCAGAGTCTAAAGAGTGAAGTGGAAACTTCAATCTTGAATGCGGCTGGGAAAATTGGGAGAAAAAGAGAGAATGAAGCCTTAGATGTATTTATATACTTAAGGGTAAATCCAAACTGTATAATCTTATTGGGTTATTAGTTAACTCATTAAGAAATTGGGCAAACCGTGGCCCGAACCGATAACCCAATAGTGAAAAAATACAAAACTATTACCGAACTGTTAACCCAATAACCCGATATCGATACCCCAATAAACTTTTTTCGATTCGGCCTATCGGTTATACCCGATATACGCCCAGCTCTAGCATGCATTAGCTTTGTGTATTAGTAATACCTTATTTTGTACACTTTTTCAACCTATGTACAACTAATACAAGCATTAGTTATACACCTTATTTGGTATTATCCTATGTACATCTAATGTATAGCAAACCATTGTGATGACCCAAAAGGTCATACTAAGTTAATTTAGCTAAATCTATGTTCCGAGGCCCCGAAAGCCTCCGTTAATCTCACCTCGGTATGCATGCGTAGCCCGGGCGTGTAGCCGGGAAGCTTTGATGTGAAAACTAGAGGAAAAGTTGATTTTTATAATAATTAATTGATTAAAGTTGACTTTGGTCAACATTTTTGGTAAACGAACCCGGACACGATATTTGACGATTCCGGAAGGTCTGTAGGAAAATATGGGACTTGGGCGTATGCCCGGAATCGAATTCCGAGGTCCCAAGCCTGAGAAATGATTTTTTAAAGAAAATTATTTTATGAAAATAATAAAGGTTTTTGAAAATGAACGTTGATGTGAATACCGTGTTACCGGGCCCATATTATGGTTCCGGAGCCCGAAACAGGACTTATCTGTGAAATTTGGTGTAAAACGGACTTGAAATGACGTGTTTCGGATCAAAATTGGAAAAATTAAGCTTTATGAAGTTTTAAGAAAATTCTAAGAGTTTTGAGGTTTAATTCGATGATTTTGATAATATCTTGGTGATTTAAATGCTTGAATAAGTCCGTAGGATCTTTTGGGAGTCATGTGTGTTTTTGGTTTTGAGACCCGAGGGCTCGGGTGAGTTTCGGGTAGCTAGCGGGGTGAGTTAAAGTGTAAAAATCTGGTTTTTCTTCAAGTTGCTAGTGTCCAGGTATTTACTCTATGCGAACGCACCCAGGGGGATGCGAACGCATAGAGTAAAGTTGGGTCTGGGGGATCTGGGCAAAATGTTCAGTGCGAACGCACCTCAATGGGCGCGATCACAGAGGGTCTAGGATTAGTTCAGTGCGAACGCAGGTGGGATGCTTCGAACGCACAGAATTTAGCATGGGGGCCTGAGGCTGGGTAGAATTGCCCTGTGCGATCGCACAAGGGCCTCTGCGATCGCAGAGCTTAAGTGAACCTGCCTCTATGCGATCGCACCTCATGTTCCGCGAACGCATAGAGTAATTCTTCCCAGCTATTTTTAATACCCAAAAAGAAACAGACCCATTACGGGATACTTCATATTTTTCACCCTCTCCTTCTTCTCCACAACCCCTTAGCCATTTTTGAAGAGCTCCATCACTACATACTCAGAGGTAATCAATCATAACTCCATTCTCTTTCCATTTTGTCCCTAACCACTAGAATCTAGGCCTAAATTCCTAAAATCAAGTAGAAAATTAGGGGTTTTGGGTAGAGTTAGGTCTTTGGGAATTTTGAGTAATTCAACCTCAATTTGGGGTCGAATTTCAAAACAAATTATATATTCTAACTCGTGGGGGTATGGGTGATCGAGTTTTGGTCCGAGCCTCGTGTTTGGACCAAGCGGGCCCGGGGTCGAATTTTAGAATTTTTGGAAGAATGATAGGAATTGTGTATTTAGGCTATGGGATTGTGTTATTGAGTCATTATTGATATACTTAAGTTAATTATGCCTAGATATTGTTGTTCCGGAGTTGAATTCAAAAGGAAAGGCGGTGTTAGAAGGTTGATTGCTATATTTTGGACCCGAGGTAAGTGTCTTGCCTAACTTTGGTGAGGGAATAGGTATCGTATGCTATGTGCTAAGTGTTTATCATGTTCAATGCATAGGTGAAGTGACGAGTACCTATGCATTGTGTGTCAAGCATGCCCGTGAGTCTATTTTCTGATAGAAACCTTGTCGCTACTTCCATGATCCTTTATGTTATGAAATTGTCCCTACTTAGAAGTTGTTTGTTGTTGGAAAACTTGGTTGATGAACTCATGATGTACTGGTTCGGTTGAGAACCCATTTGTTAGGGATATATATATTGAAGGGATTGGTTATAGCTGAGACCCTTGCCGGACAATTGTTGTGATATTGATTGATTTTTACCCCTTGCCGGGTGGTTTGAATTATATTTCCACTATGCTGCATTCCTTACAATTGATATTTGTCATTGTTATGGTGAGGATGAGTGTAAAGCACAAAGGGTGATGCCGTGCCATGATATACATTGATCACAACATACATTGCATAGTGAGAAAGAGTGTAAAAGCACGAAGGGTGATGCCGTGCCATAATTCACATTGATTATAAGCACGGAGGTTTAATGCCATGCCATGATTTATACTGCCTTACATTGTACATTGCATTGAGAGGAAGAGAGTAAAATCACGAAGGGTGATGCCGTGCCATGATTTATACTATTTCACATTATACATCGCGTTGTGAGGAAGAGAGTAAAAGCACGAAGGGTGATGCCGTGCCATTATTTACATTTCTGGTACCTATACTTGTTTCGATAGCTATTGTGTTAAATTGCCTTCCTTGTTTACTTCTATATGCCTAAATAACTGCTTTATCTCAATTGTTTCCCCGTTGTCTGCTCCCGTATCCCATGTTTATCTGCTACTTCCTGCTCTTTTCCATGTTATGTGTTGTAGAATAGGACAGGTTATCGATTGTTGTCAAGGATAGCCTCGTCACTACTTCAGCCGAGGTTAGGCTCGGCACTTACTCAGTACATGGGGTCGGTTGTACTTATGCTACACTGCACTTCTTGATGTTGTGCAGATCCCGCATCCGGACCCAATGGACAGCGCTGAGGGAGTCACCTTCAATCCACACAGAGCTTCAAGGTATACCCGCTGGCGTTCGTGGGCCTTGGTGTCTCTTCTCTTCTTGGATATTATGTTGTCTTATCTTTTCCTCTAGATTCAAAGACAATTATGTATCTTCTTTCAGACCTTGTATTTAGTATTCTCTAGAGAGTTCGTGAGCTGTGACTCCCGGTTTTGGGGCATTACGAGACGTTTGTATTAAATATTGCACTTAACATTTTGAGATATTTATCTACTTCCGCTGTTAAAGTTTGAGTATTATTTCTCGTAAATTCTGCTAAAATTGAGTTGTAACTGTTAGATTACTTGTATGCGTTGGCTTGTCTAGCGGGTCCAATGTTAGACGCAGTCACGGCCTGAAGGGTGGGATTTCGGGTCGTGATAACCATGGTATTAACAATACCAAAGCTATTAAGGCATGTATTAGCATGGTTAAAGATAAATTATCCTGAAAGTCCTTTTAAGCTAAAGAATATGGAGGACACTTTTGTAAACAACTAATTTTCTTAAAAATTATGTAATGCATGTTATTATTAATACACCACACCAACTAATCTTTGCATCACTAATACTTGTATTACTAATTCATGCATTACTAACCTCCGTATTACTGATACGCCTTATTCAACACTATTCTTATACGTCTTACCAAACGACCCCTTGATGTCACCTCACCAGACAAGAGAAGAAACTTAGTTATACATAATATATATTTTAAAAATAAATATTTATCGCGTGTTCAGAGTTAAATATGAACTTATTATTATCACTTTAATTTGTGACTCCTAAGATCAAATGATTTTAAAAAGCAGTGAATTCTAATACGTTATTTGTCATATATAAGAGCATACATGTGTACCATCTACTAGTTGTCAAAAACAAAAGTTCAAACGTTGACGGGTTTGTTATTTCCTTTTCTCTTCATATCTTAGAAATAGGAAATTAAGGAAATCTCTTACCTTAGAGTAAATATTATTTTATCTTTTAATCTTTTAGATTTGTGAAACAATACCCTTTTCATATTTTGAATGGAATAGTGCCTAGTGGATCCCTTGATCTTGAATCAACGATTAAAAATTACCTAATCATTGGATGTATTTCTCGAATGTAAAAAATGATCTTTAATTATGATGAACATATTATACGTTTTACTCATAAAAGAAAAATCAAGATAAAATACCTGGTAATATTATATAGATATGATAATTTTTTATCTGAGTATTATCAGATAAATACAAAAAGATTTCATTCATTTTTTGCATGAAATAAGAAATATGTTTGAATTTATATTTTTCAGGTGAAAATAGTGAAATATTATATCACCTATAAAATGTATTATTCAAGATTGGTACTTTTTATTTTCAAAATAATCATCAATGAGATATCCTTAATTAGTCCTTTGAATATGTAAGAAACGACTCTGAGACGAGGGTCTTTTGAAAACAACCTTTCTATCCTTCAGGGTAGGGATAAGATTTGTGTACAATCTACCCTCTCTAGACTCTACTAGTGAGATTCTACTTGGTCCTCTCTAGACGCTACTAGTGAGATTCTACTTGGTGATTGTTGTTGTAATATGTAAGAAATGACTTGAAAGTATAAAAAATGATTTACACAAAATTGACTAGATAAGTAAAATTTCAAAACTAACAATAACACAAATAACAAAACGAAAGAAGACATAGTTGAAATTTGAAACTCTACATGTAAAGATCTCATGAAGCACAATGAGGCTTTGAAAATCCAAAAGAGTAGGCGAAAGCAGAAAAAAGAGATGTGATAATTTAATTTCTATACAAAACCAGTACGAGCACTTAAAATTTTAATTATTGAATTACATACTTTGTATAATTCATACTAATTATGGTTATTTATGACTTTAACATTCTGTCAAGGACATCTCATGTGGCCTCAGGGGCAGAGGAAGAACATTAGCTATGGGTTCAGACGAACTCAACAACTTTTGTTTATATCTTGTATTAGTGTATTCTATAATAACGGTATAAAATTTCATAAAATAATATTAATATTAATAAATTTTATTACAACTTCTTAGAACTTTATTTCACTAAATTAAAAATAACACGATTAATCTCAACATACATAAAAAAGGTATAAATAAGTATAATATTTGCTGAATAACATCCTGCTTCTGTCAGTGTCTGGATGAAGCAAGCCACACCAAAATAAAGAACACAAATGAAGGACCAAAAATAGGGGAAATAATTAGAATATTGCCTCATCCCAAGATATTTACTGTGGAACTTAACAAACAAGATGATGTAAAGAAATTAAGCCCGCTAATGGACGACAATTAGCATAATTCTAAAGTTAAAATATTTTTGGTACGTTAAAAAGGAAATAAATAACAAATAGGCATCGCGGAGTCAGGATTTCAGGTTTATGGGTTCGAAAAATCATTTAAGTCACTGGATTCTAAATTAATAATTTATACATATTCAATAAAAAATTTAAAACAAATAAATAGTTATAACGAAAGCTACTGGGTCCTGCAGAAACCGCACGGAGCACTCTAGCTCCGGCCCTGCAAATAAGCATTATTCCTAATGAAAATTAGTTGTTGTATTGTATATCCAAATAATTTTCATAAACAAAGATACTCATTTTATGACAATAACAATGAAAAAATATAAATAAAAACTATAGAATTAACATAACACTCATAAAAACTAATAGGAAAAGGAAAATAATTATTTGATTTTACTTGTAAATGGGTTGTTGTTGCAAATGGTGAGCAGATTTGCCCAATAAAAAAGTATCTTTTATGAAACAAATTTTTTTTCCCCATTTGACAATGGTTTGATAAGAGAAGAATTTTTTAACTGATTTAGTTGTCCACTTTATAAAGTTAAAAAGGAATGAATTTGTAATAATTATTAGAAGCTGAATAAACAAATACTGAATAGGCATGCCAAAGGTTGAGATAGTTTATTTGCAGTAATGCACGGGAAGGAGAAAGCAACACGAAGAATTTGAATAGGCTTCACTAAGTTATTACATGGATCTACACGCCTCTCTTCTCATTTATCATGGTCATAATACAAATTTATTATTTCTTGAAAGGTAGTATTTACGTAAGGGGTAATTTGGTCATTTAATTTTAAAGGATATTTTAGTATTATAGCTTTACCTAAAAGTTTTCACACTTATAATATAGTATGTGGTAGTATTTATGTAAGGGGTAATTTGGTCATTTAATTTTTAAAGAATATTTTAGTATTATAACTTTACCTAAGTTTTCACACTTATAATATAGTACTAGCTTCTGGACATGCACGTTGCGTATGTACCCAGAAATGTGTTGACCACATTGCTCACAATAGTATCTCAGGCATTAAGAAAATAACTTGAAAAAGGCAAGCTTGAATGTCGGGAAAGCCTTCACAACTCTAAGAAGGTAAAACAATATATATAACATGAGTATCACCATAGGTATGACGACATGAAATTATACCTGCAAACATTTTTGCAGCAGAAATATCATTGCAAACAAAGTGAGCCAATTTAATTAGAGTTGTTTGGATGCCTATCTTTATGGTGATATACATGTATGATAACTTCAAAAGACTAATATAAACAATTCGAAGCATTTAGAAACATATAGTATAACAAATCTTATAAAAATCTAATTAGAATTATTTTATAATTCCAACATTAAATATTTAATATACATTTTACACATAAATATTGAAGAAATGAATTAGTTATTTTTGAAGTTATAAATGTGACTAAATATTATCCACATGGACACATGGTAATGTAGTTAAATGTAATTAGGAATATATTCGGAAAACATATGGATATTTTGCTAATTAATAATATGCAACTTGAATCAAATGCTTGCTCTTGCTTGTACCACTTAAGAAACTTCATGTGTTGACGAACTAACTAATTAAATTTATATTCCACGTTAGAGTAACTAATTATGAAAATCTTCTTTCACCCTTGAGCTTCTTTTCCCGTTTATGATTGTGATGACCCAAAAGGTCATCTTACGTAATTTAAGCTATATTTGTGTTCCGAGGCTCCGAGAGCCTCCGTTAGTCTCACCACGATATGCGTGCGCAGCCCGGGCGTGTAGCCGGGAAGCTATTATGTGAAAATTTGATAAAAATGAGTTTTGATAATTAATAAATGAATATAGTTGACTTTGCTCAACATTTCTGGTAAACAGACCCGGACCCGTGATTCGACGGTCCCGGAGGGTCCGTAGGAAAATATGGGACTTGGGCATATGCCCGGAATCGAATTCCGAGGTCCCAAGCCCGAGAAATAAATTTTTAAAGAAAATTATTTTCTGAAAATAATAAAAAAATTTAAAAATGAATGATTAGGTGAAAACCGTGTTACCAGGTCCGTATTGTGGTTCCGGAGCCCGGAACAGGTTTATTATATATTATTTGTCTTATCTGTAAAATTTGGTGTAAAACGGGCGTGAATTGAGTGGTTTCGGATAAAAAATGAGACTTTGAGGTTTTAAAGAATTTGAAATGTGGCTTGGAAAGTGGTGTTATGTTCCCGAGGTCCGAATGAGATTCCGAGACC